>PVKS010036541.1:0-19275 GCA_004027875.1 Aplodontia rufa
CACTTCTCTACCCCAGTTTAATCTTTTTCATGATTCTTTTAAAATTTCTTACAAATTTTAAAATAGGCACAGTGTAAAATATCCTACTATAAACTTGACCTCTATGTGAAAAAGATGAGAATGAGACAGAATTTTGAAAAATATGTGTCTTTGGATGTTGGTATAACGTATGTTCTCAGAATGGACAAGGGAGTCTTAAATGTTTAAAATTTAGATTCTCATCAAGAATCAGCATTCTTTAGTTGCTTTGTGGAAAAAGAGAAATAATGTAATTTTACCAGAAATATTTTTTTTTTAAATGTTGAAGATTTTCTTGACGTTCAAGCATTGTACTAATTTCACAGAAACACTGAAATACATACAGGTAAGAATTTTAGTTGAAATTTTATTTTACATTTTCTTTGAATGCTTTAGACAATGTATGAATAAAAAATGCAGTGTTGATATTCTCCTTGTGTCCTCATTCTGAAAAATATTAACTGAAATACTTCCATGTCATCCATGTGTTCAGCATTTACCCTTTTGACTTGCAATGTTTTTTATGCAATTTAACATTTTCTGCCTTTAAAAGTTTTTAATGTAACATCAAATTTAAAAGGTTCATTTCTTCTCTCCTTAGTCTATAATCCAAGCTTCCAAGAGCCAGTGATGTTCTCCTAAAGTGTCTGTTTGGGGCATTAAAGAACATTGAGCAACATTCATCATCCAATCCGATGACTGCGTATAATTTACCAGTGTGTTCTGCTCTAAGCATCCTTTGGTTTCTTACTTCCTCAGCCCAGACCTAGAAACTGAATTAACAAAAAAGGTAATAAGATTTTGTTATTATTATATCTTAGGGGATGGAGCCACATTTTACAACTAACACTCAAGTACCTAGCTTTACTAATATACAAAAGTTTGAGTTTACTGATTATGGCATGTTTTGAATATAGGAACGGGATTTTAAACAAAAAATTGATAGTAGATTTTTAATGGACAGGTTTTCATTTCAAGGAGATAAATAAGCACAACTGTATCCAATACTTTGGTATACATATTTGTATTTTTATTGTAGAATTATAGTTACAGATACTGATTTGGTTCATTTTGTGATAGTAATTCAAGAATGGAATTTGAAGTGTTCCATTTCATTCATCATCACCCATCCTTTCTCTTCTTTCTCCCTATTTTTTCCTTTTTCGACACTTATTGATCTTCCTTTCACTCATTTCTTTGTTTAAAATTTTGATTGCTGATTTTTATGTATACATAAAGTGGAATTCCCAGTTGTATTTGTATACATGCATATAACAAGATTATTTAAAAATTTATTCTGTAGTTCCACCCATTTCCCACATCAAGCTCTGCAGACAGCTCCTTATCCTTGTCAGGACTCAAAGATCATGCATATCTTACACTTTTTGTTTGTGTGGTTTTGTTGATTCAGTAGTGTTCAAATTCTATTCTCCAGGAAACAGAGCTTTTAGTAGAAAGAATAAAATATTAGCTTATTTCACTGCCATTTTTGAAAGAACAGGCTCCAGAAATGCAACCTTGCCTATTGGGAAAGTGACATCCTCACAGAATTCATATCTTGGAGTGGGGGACACACTATAACAGCCTTTCCTCAGTTACAAAGATATTTGTAACTGGATCTATTTGGTGAAATGTTACTCTTCAGCCATGCCTCTTAAATTCAGCAAGGACAAATATGACTTATAAATAATCCTTTACATTTTTTTTACATTGGCAATTGAGAGAGTAGTTCAGAGTCAGGATATAGGATTCACATAATAGAATATCTCTAGCAGTCCTTCTTCAGATGGTCAATCCTTGTGAGATATCTCGCTTTACATTTTTTCCATAGTTTTGTCCGAAAGAAATTATGATTCTATGTATTTCATATCCACCATTTTTTTCTTCTTTCTCTCTTGCCTTACAATTTATCCTAGTATATCTACTCAACTAGGAATAAATTTTCAAGATTTCCTAACTTGTGTTGAGGGATAGCACTGAAATAACTGTGCAGCTTCATTTTAAATATATAACTGTTACAATTGTTTAGAACTCATATGAAAACTTAATTCCACCATCAAGTGGACCTGTCTCCCACAAACTACATTATTTCACCTTTTTGTCATCAGTCACAGGAAAATTGCCTTATTGCAGTTTCTTCTCTTATATTAATTGCATTTTTCATTGTGATATTTAAAAAAAACAATGCTTTCTCTGAAGACAGAAGTTATTGTTGTTTTAGCTACAGGTAATATCTATTTCTCAGAGATGAATCTATATATCCCTTATCATTATAAATAACCTTTAGAAATCTTTGCCCAAAGACCTCCTTCATAACACTGTCCATTTAAGGTAGTTATAATTCACATGACATCCAACCATTCTAGGTTAAGAAAGCTAATTGTTGTTATTTAGCTTAACCAACTTTTCAATCTGTTTGCTATTGTATTCTTGCCTCTAAGGTCATGAACTGCCATCAGCCTTGGCTAGCTTTGTCAATTTACATGTGTTCAGGAATGTGTAATAATGATTCCCTCTAATATGTAACACTCTTTTCAATGAATAAATAAGTGTATGATGTTAATTATTTATTGAAGAAAATATTCACCATATATGCATGATGAACATTCATAAAATAAAATATTTGAAACATTAAAAAAAGAAACCTAATTGTCTGTATCCAACTTTTGTGGTACAATGCATAATGTCAGCTGGGCCTTTCCTTCCTTCAAGTATACTACTCTTTGAACTGCAAGATGTGGGACTGGAGCAATGGCTTAGGTGTTACAGCTATTGCCTCCCATGTGCAAGAATGTGATTTCAAAACCCAGCACCTTATACACATCAAAGCATTGGAACAATGAAAGTCACATAAAAAAGTAAATAAAATTGATTCTCCCTCTCTCTGTCTCTTTCTCTCTCTCTCACAGTCCCTCTCTTTTAAAAGAAAGTAGAAAGAAAGAAAAAAGAAAGAAGAAAGAAAGAAAGAAAGAAAGAAAGAAAGAAGAAAGAAAGAAACTACAAGATGTGAGCAAAGCTTTTATGGCTTAGAAAGTCCTCTGAAAGAAATTGTGCTCTACTTTCGATCACAAAGTGATCTAGCCTTTCTTCTTATTGGCAGGTATATAATTTCTACTGAATCTGAACCATTGAAAATAATTGCTGTAGTACCTTAATGAACTTTCCTCCACTCTCTGTTCCTTTAAATATTCCTATAATATTTAATGCAGATAGATTGACAGTACTGCAATTAAATATTATATGATTTGAAGTGAGCCTGGATGTCTTGTTATTTTATTCTATCCATTTATAACACATTTCACTGATGCTTTATAATCATTTGATTCTCCATATTATGTCTTGACAAATTAACATTTGTTATGTAATAAATCTGCATTTCCATCCTTGCAGAAATGCTAACTTTTAAAATCATTTGTTTTCAAGAACTGATTATACATGTGTACGAACTCAATTTGTCTGTTAGAATAAAATGCAATTCTGTGAAGATAACCATCCCACCACAAGAGTGATATTACTTTGGTAAGTTGTTTTAACCCCTGGATGCAGATTTTAAAAGATTTTCTGATTTGGATGTTCCACCTCCAGACTGCATATTATCAGCATTGTATTCCATGGGTGTGCTTGGAGGTAACTTAAATATCATCACCACATCCATTTTTACATGAAGATAGTGTATCTGGTACGGGATGGGACTGAGAATTTAATTTTGGCTCATCTAACTCCAAAATCCTTGAGGTGTGATTAAAGAAGCATTTTCTTATCACTCTATAGATTGTGTTTGTCTTATTGATTAGCTTCCAAAACAGAAAATTTTCTAAAATCTGCTATCACTTTCTTGCATAATCTCACCTTTGTCTATACTACCAGGGTGGGCTAGAACATTGCCTGATCTTTAAACTTAAATGGACAATTCATATTAAAATTTGCATAGACTTACATACTTATGCTAGTTAAGAAATTGTCTTTCAGATTAACATCAATTTCAGTTTCAAAATGGACAATTATTCCATGAACTCAACAGAATGATCAATAGATTAGAGGGAAGGGAACAGGTTCTTGGAGGAACAGGAAATATTCAGGACTGCATCAGAACAAGTTTTACTCCATGCTCCCGTAATTTTGTCATTGAATATAGTATTGTCGTGTATATCTAAAAAAATAAAAAAAAATGATAAAGAAAGCCAATCAGTGTTCAAGAAAATGAAAGTTATGCTATTATCATGCCACTCCAATTCATAAAAGAAACGAACCCCGATCATGTAAATCTCAAAGAAAACAGCAACCAGTACCCTATGACAAAAACATGAAACATTGTTACCTTATCTGTTAATTCATTTTCTAGTTCTGGGCTGTGGAAAGTAGACAAAGGATGCTTAGAGCAGCACACACTGCTAAAATTATGTGATGTCATCTGAATGGATGAGGAATTTTGCTCAATGTCCTGTAATACTCCAGACAGACACTTTATAGAAGGACACCATTCACTCTTGGAAGCTGATCTAATAGCCTAGAAACAGGAAAATTGCACTCTTTAAGCAAATTTTGTAAATAAAGAAAACCTTAATTTCATAGGGAACCATCCAAATCAAAGAGGAAATTGACAATACTGTTCAGATATGGGAGAATTTCAGTTAATCCAGTACCAATCATGGTGGGGACACAGAAATACATAAAGGAAGCGATGGTGTATGTATACATGTGTGTGTATATATATGAAATATAAACACATATTAAGGACTTTTTTCCCATTGTAACTGGCAATTTAGGAAAATAGGTAACTGGTCTCATTACATATACAGCAGAGGCCTTTCTTTAGCTCATTGGAATGAGATTCAGCATAGTTATTCAGAGATATTCAGAATACAGAGATGAAATTGACACAGGTGGAAAGATTTTCGGTATGTACAGTGGAAAGAAGCATCCCGCATATGCTGTAGTGTTATCTGATTCTTTGGAGGCAGTAAGCATTTGAGTTATTTCACACATCAGTAAATTGAAGGTAACCAATGGCAATGTATGTAATTCTGGTCTGTAGAATAAAACTGGGTCTGAGGACAGACAACTGATAGATATGCAAATCTGCCCTGACAGAATAAGTCAGATGCAATTCCGACCCATCTGTTGTAAGCTTTGGTACTTTGAAATATACTTTGTACCATTCGGGATATTTATTATTTGATTTCACTTTAGTTTAGCTAATGAAAATATAAACTATCACATATTTACTTTGTATTTGACTGAATGTCTAGAATTTTGCTTTCTAAACAAGACATATTTTTTAAAAGAAAGACAGTGAGAGAGAGAGACAGAGAGAGAGAGTGAGAGAGAGAAGAGAGAGAGAGGAGTAATTCAATTCAGTTTTTCATGTGAATTTCATTCCTCTGACACTTTGTTGTGCACATGAAGCTGGGGTATGAACTTGTGTACTTGCACATGCCAGGCAAGCTTGGTAACCACCCAGCCACTGCTCCAACCACAACAAGTCATCTTTTAGGATATAGTATTTTGGGAAATGAGAAACATCATAGAGATTTTGATGCACACTTCCTTCTAATATTTTACACCAAACTAAAATAGAAATGGATGCAGCATTTTTTAGTGTTTTTCACTGAGGTGTCTTCAACCAGTGTACATTATTATATTGATAAAAAATATGTCTATCAATAGCATTGCAAGGTTGAAATTTTTCTCTAGAAAACAAGCACATTCAAATAAGTGGTGCTGGGATCCAGGATTTTTCAAAAACATGGGACATTGTTAGTTTGCTTATGGACAATTCTTTCCTATTCCCTTATAAAGTAGGAAATATTCATAAATGTATGGTAGGTAACTTCTACCAGAAATCTTTGTGTGCATGAGTATCATCATTGTGTTCTTTGAATCGGGAAGGTTTTGAGACTCCCTTTCATCTATGGCAACCTACAAGGAGGTAAAAGCTACTTCAGTGCTCTCTCACAGCTGCTTGCAGATAAATTTTATAGCACTAATTATTGTGTACTATCAGTATCATTCTCAATTTTCTAAGAGACGCTAGAAAGAGTGTGGCTTCCCATGTACCAATGAAAAAAATCATTCCTGTCTGTGAGTTCAGTTGCTGAATGTAATGTACAAGGGTGATCTGTTTAGCCAAATATTTCCCTAGATGAAAACCACAAATGTTGGTCTGAGGCTATAGTAGTAGGTAGTGGAATAATGAGTTTAAGCTACTATTGGATTTAGATGGACCAAAGTGTGAAATGTTCAACTATTCCATGTAAATATGAGGGTGAAAATTAACAATGACAGAAGCAGCAAAAAAATGCATTTCAACTGGTCCACATGGATACAACTTTGACAGAAACATTATATATATATATATATAAGCATTTTAGAAACATTTTTGAGAATGATCTCTTAGAACAATTACCTTGGAATGGTATTCATTTTCTATTCTATATTTCCTTTATGCTGTAAAGCGATCCAGTTTTCACAGAGATCTGATGAAAGATAGTGTTTGGAGTATTGCGTAGAAAAACCTTAAACAGATAAAAAGACAAATATTTGGAACTATTTTCATTGAAAACATGTGTTGGAGAAATTAGAACACATTTTTTGAAAAGATGGGTCTTCTGTTTTTGAAGTACACAAAGCTCTATGCCATTTCTCCCCTGACTTGCACATAGAGAATATGTGTTTTCTTTCTGACTTTAAGAATGAATCGTTGGTTTCAACTGGGTTGGAGAAAAGAAAAGCACACCTTATTTTACCTAAAATCTCTTTATGATACATTTTAGGAAAGTAGTGAAAGATGATCTGGCAGCAAATTCTTGTAAAAGTTTTTTCTTTTAATTGAATAGGTTGTTCAAAGGAAGTATTCAAGGTGTCTATCAGATACTTATTCTGGCAATATTCATGCAGTCATCCTATCTGTATTTATTCAAACATGTGATGTGCTTGGGACAGAGACATGAATAAAACAAAGTCTCTGTTAGATATCTGAGTACATTATGGTACTGGGGTACAATTGTGTCAGAAAACTTAGTGTTTCGCCCAGTATTCCCCATAGAAGGGCTCTTATGTGTTTCATCATCAAGCATCCTTGATGATGGCTGGGCTCTGGACAATTGAGGGGATCACTCTTTTACTGTTGTCCACTGAGAAATATACCCATACCCTATTATCCTTTTGTAAAGACCGTAATCCATTCAGAACACGGGCATTGTAGGTATAGCAAAGTCAGACTTCGACACAAATAAGATATAACCAAGGGTGTTAGCTGGTGGCCCTTGTATACAGAATGTTTAAAGCAAGCTATAATTACTTCTAGTCCTAGTGAGTTGGTTTGGGCAATTATTCCTTTTGCTTTGTGAATGGCATCACAAAGGCAAGGCTGGCAGTCTTATCTGTACCTCAGTAAATTTTAGGCAGAGAAAACTTCATTCTGAGCACTGTACCCATATTCAGTAACTCTTCTGCAAATTCAATATAATATGGGATGGGCAAAAATATAGAGTTGGGTAATTAAAATTGCTAGGAAACCAAGTCATTTATGTGTTTGTCGTATAGAGAGCCACATGAAACTTGTCACTTATATACATATTACATTGCTATTATAGAAGCTGGGCAGCTTGTTATTACAGTTAGTCATTTAAATATTATTTGCCCTTCACTTGCAAGGTTTTCCAGGACAGGGATAGTCCTTCACCTTCTTTGTACAAATTCATGTCGAACAAGATCACATCTATAGAAAAGACCACTGATGCATTCTGTGTTTTTATGGTCAAATATTAATGTGGGACAGGGAAGTCTGATCAACTATCACAGAGACAGTCATAATTTTAAGAAATTCTTTGTAGTCATGTCACTGCTTATAATGGAAAAAAAAAAGACACCATGTGTCTTTCTCCCTGTACTTACATGATAATGTGAAAAAAGGGTGAACTTTTCCTACCTTTAAAGCATATGCAATGAGAACAAGGGATTTGTAGTCTAGGCACTCTTCCACTTTAGAATCCTGATTTGCTTTTGGCTGTCAGAAGTAATTCAAAATGCTCAACATTCTGCTATTGTTTTCTTCCAGAGGGCGTCTTTTTGGATTAATAAAAGAACGCACATCCTTTGGGGAAGAAAAAAATATATTTATACCACACAAACAAAACATCAGGTGATTAACTTCTATGACAACTAGTGCCCAGGTTGAAATCAGAAAAGGATTGATACCAGGAGAGTGATTAGAAGGATTCAAGTCAATATTAAGAGCCTATATTGGTTATGACCAGGGACACTGACCAATTAGTACAACATTTCAGATAGATGTAATTACTGAATTCAGGTCATTTATTGTATAACATGCTGATTAGGCTTAATATGAAGATATTATATTCTTGAAAATTACTGAGAGTAGATTTTCAATGCTCTTTAATTTTCCTTGTTTTTCTGCTTGTGTGTCCTCTTTTACAGTTTAAGTAGAAGTGGGATTTGGAGACAAGCAATCCATGAGTTTCCAAAGCCACCATGCCACTCTTTTTATGTGAACTTGGGTAAGGATCTGGGCCTTTTATTTTTCTCTTTTAATTTATGCATTAAGTATGCTGGTGATGATAAGTACCCTACTTAACATGTTGTGGGCTGTAGCAAAAAAGTGTCAGTAAAAGTGTAGGTCACTTACAGATGCATGATATAACATAAAATGTCAAACAGCTATTAAAATTCTTGAAGGCTATTAGATAATCAATGTTGTAATTCAGTGATTGTTTCATACATCATTGGGAGGGAATAACAAGCTCTGTGGTTTTTCATATCAATCCCATTCTATATATAAACAATAACTTAATTCCAAAAACAGCTTGATATTTAAGCAGTTGAAATATAAAAGCACAGTTTAAAACTTAAGATAGTATTGAAGTTCCTCTTTTGCCAAAGTAGTGAAAGCAGACTTTGGAAACAATGTAGAGTTCAAGAAAGGAGTTGTAGTGTATAACGTATATACTCTTCTTATAAAGCAAATTTTCATCTGAGGATGCTAATATTGCCCATTCTTCAAACATGTAGACTAGATTGTCTCTTACTTATGATTCTGCAATAGTCATATATGAATTTAAAAAATCCATAGCCATTTCTCCATGTGAGGATATATTTAACTTCCAGAGTTCTCCCTTTGAAACATCTTTTCCCATTACTGTATTGGCCTGAACAAGACTTACCAAGACAAATTTTGGCACATCTTCATTTTCAAAAATGTCTGGTATACAAATTAGAAAGAGAACTCCTGGTAGAGGAGATGTTTGACATATATTCAACTGGTTCAGATGAATGAAATTATTCCTCAAATACACTGGTTTTTAATGCCACCTGATACAAACCTAAGAATAAATAAGATTTTTCAAAAGCATGAGTATAATTCACTTTATTTCTATAATTTCAACTTCATAAAAGTTTTGTTATAATAACTCAGCAAAATAAAATGTAGATGTTCATTATTGCCAACAGTGCAGTCTATAAAATTTCATTAAATATGATACACTACAATGAAGATTAATTGTTTGAATTGGTTTTCCAACCATTTATGGAATATCACCATACTTTTGAGTTGCATTTTACATCTAAGCTTTCAAAGGTGAAATAATGTGTCTCTTATTGAAGTAAAATAATTTAAACAAAAAAAAAATGCTTCATATAGTGCAACAGGGAAAGAAGGGCAAGAGGAAACACTAGTGAGTGAAATAGAACAATGTATATTTCCTGCTTGTATAATCATTTCAAAATGTACTGCACTAGTATGTATAAATATAATGCACTAACAATAAGAACATTACATAGTATAGTAAAATTAAAAATATTTCATATATATTGGGGGTGATGTTGCTCAGCATCAGTAGAGCACTTGCTTGGAATGTAGAAGGACCCAGGATTGATTCCCAACATGACAAACACAACTAATTGTTGGGAAAACAAATATCAGATGAAAAGATAAATAAAACTGACTCTCTTTCTCTAAAAAATATTTCATAAAAACACATATTTTTCCCATTTTTACAAAACAGACAAGCCATATTTAGAAAAAGAAACCTTGAAGATTGAAGAAAACCACAATTAATTGGACAAAAAAGTGCTAAGTGGTGGCATGAATAGACAAAAGCAGAAGATGAAGAATGAGAGGGGAGGAGGAAAAGAGATGTTACCATAAAGTTGTTCTATAGAAAAGGAATGCTGTATCAACCAATGTCTCATTCAGCTACAGAGAACAGAGTCTATGTCCCACTTGTTTATTCATTCTTTGTAACTGAAAAATTCCCGTGGACCTCTCCAGGTTTTAACTTTAAAAAGTATGTGTGAGGAAGCATGGACAGGGTAAAACTGACCTGACCTGACATGACCAGCGTGAGGAGTATAGTATAATTTGGAATGAGCCTGGTGATGTTGAGGAAAAAAGCAGGAATATTGGTAAAGAAAATGTCACAGGGAGAAACAAACCATTGAAGTTTATCAAAAGAAAAAAATATCTACACAGTGAGTGTGAGTGGAGTGATCCTAGGTGGGTTTGAATTTTGAATGAATTCAATTTCCACAGATAGAGCATCTGGAACAGTACTTTGCACTGAAACTGAGGAGATGTTTATATGCAGCAAGATATCATTTGAAAATCAGATATAATAAGAAAATTGGACAGGGCATATGATTTTATAACATAGTGCTAGAAGTTTTGAGTGTCATACTTGTTTAACTGTAACATGAGTGTTCATGAATTTTCACATCATTTGAATATGAAAAGAGCACTTCCAAGATCTCTCTTTCTGTTCTCTAATCCCAGCACATAAGCAGACACAACAGCTCTAATCAGTGGACAAAGGAACCAAAGTAATTCTGTTGAAGACTCTAAAGAGTGCCTAAATTAAGGTAGAGACTAAGTGTAAAAGTTTAACAATTGGAGGAAGACAAGCACATGGCACTGGGAGTGTTTCTCCTTCATTCATCTTTTAGCAGGAAGACAGACCCCAAGGTGGAGGGTGACAACATCTTGAGAGAAACCTGTAATCTGGCTGGTTTGAAGAACCAGGAAGGAGAAAGAATGAAAAGTGACGTGAAATGACAAAAAGGAAAAAACCTGGCAGCAGAAAACCCAGGTTTTGTGGACAGCTTCAGCCAACATCTCTAGCTAACACCTGAAGCAGGCATTTTGGGGATAAAATGAAACAAGTGGCAGTTAAATTTAAAGGAACTGAAATCTGAAGAGGGAGGTTCCTGATGACTGACAATTCAGGAAAGTATAAAGATTTGGGCTAGGCCACCAACACAAAATGCATGTCTGTGCATGTATGGGGGATGTGTGGAAAGTAGGTGATTTAAAGAATTGGAAAATATCTTAGAAAACAAGCTTCTACTTCCCAGCCACTATGGAGTTACCTTTGGAGTTTGGTCATTAGAGATTCCAAACTACTCCTGCTTTGTGATTTTCTCTCAGATTGCTCAGAGTTCACTGATATGTGGCAAGATTACAAGTGTAGAGGAAACTAGGGAAGATGAAGAACCCTGAGATTGGCCCAGTACTGCACCATGCACCCACCAATCTGGCACAGGATTGTGCTCCCGGCCAGCAGGTAACCAGAACACACCTGATGTGGACTTGCCCCAACACACACATAGAGTGCTCCACCCACTCACTAAGAACACCAAGGACTCTGCTTCTTGTTTGGCAGTTGCCCTGGATACATCTGAGGAGGAAGCCCTTGTCCCTACCTAAGGCTAGGGTGCCCACCCACCATACAAATCAGGAATGTGAGGAATGTGTTTCTGGGCCAGCAGGCACTGAAGACACACCTCCTATGAGGGTCCCAACCTGCCTAGAGCCACCCCACCACACACGCCACACAGGTCCAGGACTTGGGTCCCTGGCCAATGATCCCACTACCATGGTAAAATTATATTGAACCCATCCATACCTAAAAGGATCTCTAGTAACAGCCAGGCCTCTTCCAGTACACCCCATACCTCCAAGAACTGAGAACATAGCAACTCTCCCTCTAGCAATGGTTCAAAAATGTTAGCCAGTGTGCCACCTCACACCCCCATCAGGTTACAGATATGTGACCTGGTGCCTAGGTCAAAAAGGTTCAGCAAAATGAGGCCCCAGGTAGAAGCAGCTTTCTGAAGATGTCTGTCCCAACCTGTTGACCTGCAGGAATGAAGGATCTGGAGACCTGCCTTGCTTCAAGATAGGGAAACTCAATTCAAAAATCCAGAAGAAGCTCTTCAAAAATGAGGAATCAAACTAGAAAAGGCTCACCTCAAAGTCACAACTGCCCTACCAAGCAGCCCATGGACAGGGAGCAGATGAAAACCTAGAAGCAATTGTCAATCATCTGAATACTAAAAGGAACAATGAAATAAAAGAAGATTTATTTGAAGGACTAAGTGAGAAAACAAAAGAGATGGAAAGTATTATCAAATAAATATAATGAAAAAACACTTATGTGTAGAAAACCAGCATTTCAAAGAATTCTCAAAAATAAGTTCCAGTTAGAAGAACAAGCAGGCAATCCTCAAACCACAAAAGGAAGAAATTCAAGAAATGTACACATTATCAAAAGGAACCAAGACTGCACAGAACTCACTAATATAACACAATGACTATGAATCACAATCACATAGGTATTCTAAAATAATGTGAATGGTCTCATTGCACCAATCAAAAGGCACAGTTAAGCAGATTGGATCACAAAAACATGATCCAACAATATTCTGCCCACAGGAGACACAACTTACAGTCAAAGACCTCCACAGATAGAAAAGATTGAAAAAAAAATTTACCAGGCTTAGCACCCAGGAAAGGAAGATCATGTTATAATATTTATATCTGTCAAAATATATTTGTTCCAAAATTTAATCAGAGGATATAGAGAAGGACAATACATCACAGCAAATAGAACAATATCAGGAACATATAAATATAGTAAGTATCGATGCTCCAAATACTAATGCATGCAGATATGAAGAAAAATATTCTATGAAATGAAACCACTTATGGACCCAACACGATAATACTCAGAGACATTAATATTCCTGTATCTGCAAAACACAGTACATCCAACCAACAAAAACATTACAGATATCTCCAGCCTAAACAACTACAAAAATCAAATGGATTTAACAGACATGTATAGAATATGCCAGCCCAAACTGGCTGAGTTTACCTTCTCAGCAGTGCATGGAACCTTCTCCAGAATAGATTTTATTCTAATTCACAAAGGAAAGCTCAGCAATTGTGAAAAAGTGCATATCTCATGTATCTTATCAAACCATGATGCCATGATCCTAGAAATTAACAGCAAAAACTACAACAGAAACTACATATATACATAGAGATTGAATAATACCCTCTTAAATAAAGAATGGATCCAAGAAGACATGACAGCAGAAATCAAGAAATTTTTTGAAGAGAATGAGAATGAAGACACCACATACTGAAACTTCTGGGATGATATAAACCATATTTAAGGGGAATATTTATAGCATTGACTGCCTAGATTTAAAAAATCAAGAGAGGGCCGGAGCAATGGTTCAGTGGTTACCTAACATACCTGGCATGTGCGAATAAACAAGTTCAAATGCCAGTAGCATATACACAAAGAAGTGTCTGAGGAATCAAAGTCACATGAAAAACTAAATAAATATTGCTTCTCTCTCTGTCTCTCTCTCTGTCTTTCTCTCTCTCTCTTTCTGTCTCTCTATCCCCGCTCTCCTTCTACACTGTCCCACCTTTCTTTACCAAACAATAAAACAATAATAGATCCCAAACAAATAAGCTTATACTCCACCTCAAATCCCTAAGAAAATGAACAGTCTAAAAACAAACTAGCAGACAGCTAGAAACAATCAAGATCACAGACTAAATCAATGAAACCAAAACCAAGATAAATAAACCAATAAAAGGAATCAATGAAGCAAGGAAGTCATTCTTTTAAAAATAAATAAAATTCACAGATCCCCACTGGCCAATTTCACTAAAAGAAAGGCAGGAAATAAAGCAAATCAACAAAATCAACAGTGAAAATGAAGTGATCACCACTGACTTCATGGAAATTCAACAGATTATCAGAACCTATTTTATAAAAACACTAAATAAATTAAATAATCTAGGAAATCGATGAATTTCTAGATGCATACAGCAATCCAAAATTGATGCAGGATGTTATTGAAAGCCTAAACAGTCCAGTAACAGGCAAGGAAAATGTCCAGAATCTGATGGATTCCCCCCTGAAATTTACCACACCTATGAGAAAAAGCTAACTCTTACCTTATTAAGGTATTCCAAGAAATTGAAAGGAGGGAACTCTCCCAAATAATTTTTGTTAGCGAATTCAGATACCGAAATCCAACAAAGATACACCAAAAAGAAAACTACACACCAATATCATAGATGAACACAGACACAAACACCCTTAATAAGGTCCTAAAAAACAACACCCAAAAACACATCAAGAAGTTAATTCATCACCATAAACTGGGCTTTCATTCCAGGGATGCAAGGCTGTAAATGAGATTTATCACTTAAATAAAATTTAGAACAAAACCCTATGATCATCTCAATTGATGTAGAAATTGTATTTGATTAAAAAAACACTCCCTTATGATAAAGACTCTGGAGAAGATATGATTAAAGGAAGATTCTTAAGTAAAGGGAATGCATGACAATTCAGAGGTAGTATAACATTTAAAGGAGAAAAGCTGAAAGGATTTCCACTAAACTCAGGAACAAGACAAGGCTGCTTGCTCTTGCCACTTTTATTCAATATAGTCTTCAAGACTCTATTGATAGCAATTGTGAAAGAGAAGGAAATCAAAGGGATAAGATTACAAAGAGATGAAATCAAAGCATACATTTTGCTGATAACATTATCCTCTGAACTCCACCACAAAAGTGCTTGAGCTTCAACACAGATTCAGCAAAGTTGAGGCTACACGATCAATACACATAAATCAATAGACTTCCTAAACTCAAAAAATAATTGGGCAGAAGAAGAAATCAGGAAATTGGTCCCATTCACAATATCCACAAAAACTATAGAATACTTGGGAATTAATGGAACAAGGGAAGTGAAAGACCTCTACAAATCAAACTATAGAACACTGAAGGAAAACACTGAAGATGACCAGAGAAGATGGAAAGACGTTCCATACTCTTGGGTAGGCAGAATCAATAAAGTTAAAATGGCAATTCTGCCAAAAGTGCTGAACAGATTAATCAATTCAATTCCCATAAAGTTACCAATGTCATTCTTTACAGATATTAATAAAACAATTCTCAAATTCATGAAGAACAGCAAGAAATCAGAATAGCTAAAACACAACTGAGCAAGAAAGATGATACATGTGAATTTGCAATACCAGATGTAAAACTATACTACAGAGCTGTAGTGATGAAAAGTTCATGGTGTTGGTATCAAAAGAGGCATGAAGATCAATGGAATAGAAGACTCTGAGACAAATCTACATATATTTAGACATCTGATATTTGGCAAAGTAGGTCAAAATAAAACATGGAAGAATGGCAGTCTATTCAAGAAATGATTATGGACAAAATGGTCATCCTCTTGGAGAAAGTAGACTTTAAATCCTAATCACTTACTTCACAAATAAATCCAATGAAAATGGATCAGGGAAGTAGGAATTAAACCAAGTGCCATATAATTTGAAGAACAATTAGGAGCAACACTCCAGCATATGGGAGTAGTCAATGACTTTCTCAACAAGACTTCCAAAGCAAAAGAATTAAAGTCAGGTGTAAGTGAGTGGGATGGCATTAAAATAGAAAGCTTTTGCTCAGCCAAGGCATTGGTCAAAACTGTCAAGAGAGAACCTAAAATATGGGAGATAATCATGGCCTATGTTTCCTCCAAAATGGGACTAATACCCAAAGTCTACAAAGAACTCAAAAAATTTAATATTAAAAGCATACAATCCAATCAATAAATGGGCCAGAGAGCTAAACAGAAACTTCTCAACACAGGAAATAGAGCAAGCCAATTAATACAAGGGAAAGTGTTCCACTTCACCAGTAATCAGAAAAATGCAGATCAAAACTGTATTAATATTTCACCTCACTATAGTTAGGTTGGCAAAGATGAAGACTATAAACAATAACAGATCCTGGTAGGGATCTGGGAAGATAGAAACACTAGCAAACTGTTGGTGGAACCGCAGACTGGTGTAGCTATTCAGGAAAACAGTATGGAAAATCCTCAAAACAATTAGGGATGGATTCAACATATCCAGCTATCCCTCTTCTGGAGTTTATATATGTATATATATTCATATATATATAATCTGTTATGTCAGAAATATTGAAGAGTCAGGAGACTGGGGTGTAGGTGATTCTAGATTAGTATTATGGGTAGATCATATTGTTGCAACACATTTATGATTGTACAAAAACACTGCTCAACTTTAAAAAAAGAAAGAAATGAAGGGGAAAGGGGGGTGAAATGACTACAAGAGAATTTGCTTTTTCCCAGCCTTTTTGCTCTGATCATACCCACAATAGGTTGGAGCATGCCCACCCACATGATAAGGAAGAATCTTCCTTAATAAATCTATCAGTTCAAAAGATGCAAGTGACCAGGGGAAGGCATACAGTGAGGAGTGCTGCTGACACTTATTAGACAATTTATGTTGTTATATTGAGCTCATGTATGAAATATGTAGTCAAAAAGTCCCATCATTGTGTACAAATTACTGTACGGGTACAAAGAGAAACAAAAGCAGAAACAAAAAATACCCCCCCAGATATTATGTAAAACCCAGGACCAGATCTATTTTCAACCATGATCTAACAATCTACCAGACCTTTAAAGTAGACTAATGCAAACCTTTATAAAATGACTCTATGAAAGAGAATAAGAGGAAACACTGGAAATTGATTATATGAAGGTAATGTCACCCTGATGTAAATCCCAAAAGCACATCAAGGAAAGAAAATTTCAGGCTAATATATCTGATAAACATAGATGTAAAAGTCCTTGTTAAAATGTTGACAAATGCCATTCAAAAGCACACTGAGAAAATAGTATATCATGATCAAGTGGCTTTCATCCCAGGGATTCAAGGTTGGCTCAACATACGCCATACAATATATGTAATTCACTGCGTGAACAGACTTATGAACATAAATCACATAATTATTTCAACAGATAGTCTAGCATTTGACAACATCCATAACCCATTGATTTTTAAAACACTAGAGAAACTAGGGATAGAAGGAAATTACCTCAACATTTTAAAAGCTGTATGTGTCAAACCAAAAGCCAACATCATAATGAATAAAGGAATCTTGAAATCATTTCCTCTAAAAATAGAAACAAAAAAGGATGTTGACTCTCACCACTCCTATTCAACTTGAAACGCTAGCCAGTACAATCAGGGAAGGAAGTGAAACTAAAGCTATACATGTACGAAGAGAGAAGTCAAATATTCTCTGTTTAATGATGGCATAACACTTGCAAAGAAGAAAAACTCCACTCAAAGATTTCTAGTGCTGCTTAACAAATTCAGTAAAGAAGTAGGATGCAAGATCAATGTACAGAAATCAATTGCTTTCCCATACTCCTTCAGTGAATCTGCTGAAAACAATGTTGGGGAAATTGTCTCATTCACAGTCCCCACAAAAATATAAGTATTTTGGAAGAAATCTAATCAAGGAAGTTAAAGGCCTCAACAACAAAAGCTAGAGAACACTGAAGAAAGAAGTTGAAGTTCTTTGAAAGAATTTCCTGGAAAGAATTCCTATGTTCTTAGATGGACAGAACTAATATTATCAAAATGGCCATATTACCTAAAGCAGTATACAGATTCAATGCAGTCCCCATCAAAATACCAATGACATTGCTCACAGAACGGGAGAAAATGGTTCTAAAATACAAATCAGAGGCACCAAATAAACAAACTTTTCCTGAGGCATCACACTATCAGAAATCAAATTATATTATAGACCTTCAGTATAAAAATAGGCTGTACTGGTGACTGAAATGGTACTAGTTATGTTGCATACTTTTATAATGATGTTATCATATATTCTATTGTCAGGTATACCTAGCAAGAACAGGGAGGGAAGGAGAGGGAGGAAGGGGCAATACTGGGGACTGATATAGGACAAATTATACTCCATGCTTTTATATTCTAAAGTTATGTATATCTAAACAGAACCAATAAAATAAATAAAAATTAAAAGAAATACAAATGGCCAACATATATATGAAAAAAATATTCAACATCTCTAGCAAGCAGGGAAATGCAAACCAAACTACACGTAGATGTCATCTCACTCCAAACACATTGGCGAATATGAAGAGCAACTGATGCTGGAAGGATGCATGTGTGGTAGGAATGCAAATTAGAACAACCATTCTGGAATACAGTATAGATATCCCTCAAAAAACTTGGAATGAATAAAAAAATCATAGAACCCAGTTATCCCATTCCATGGTATCCATGCAAAGATCTAAACTCAGCACACTGTAGGGACACAGCCACATCAGTGTTTGTGGCAGCACAATTCACAGTAGCCTAATTATGGAACCAGCCCACATACTCATCAACAGAGGAATGGGTAAAGGAAAGATGGTGTGTTGCAACAATGGAGGTTTAGTAGGTCATACAGGAGAATGAAACTGTGGCATTTGGTGGCAAACTGATGGAACTGGAGATCACAATGATAAGTGAAATAAGGCAGAACCAGAAAGTCGGGAGTCAATTGTTTTCTCTCATATGTGGATGCTAGAAAAAATAAGGGAAAGTGGGGAGAATCCCAAGAAAATAGAAAAGAGATCTGTGGAGTAGAGGAAGGGGATTGGGTGGAAGGGAAGAAGGTCAAAAATAGAATGGGATGAACAGTAGAATATAATTAAACAAAATCCCTGATGTCAGTATATGAAATATATGAAGTATAAATGTTTAGGAACCTGGAGGATACCTGGAAGAAGAAGCTTATCTGCTTAAATTTGAAACTCAATTTATATGTAAAGGAGAGAGTAAAGACAAGAGGAGACTAAGGAATGGTAAAAAAGGACATCAGTAATTTATACCAAAAAAAGGAATCTAGATTTCTAGAAAAAAGTCCATAATGAGATTTTCATTGAATTTGTTGATAATGAGAGGCTGAATGAATAGGGGAGAGGGCAATTATGACACTTTTATCAATAAAATTAAAAATTTGAATTAATGGGTGATTACTTATGTCACTATCACACTGAAATTTGGAGATATTTAAGAAAAAATGATGTTTTA
>PVKS010036542.1:0-19264 GCA_004027875.1 Aplodontia rufa
GCCCAATTGATAAATGGGCCAAAGAGCTAAATAGAGACTTCTCACCAGAGGACATTGATCAAGCCAATGAATACATGAGAAAGTGCTCTAAATCATTAGTAATCAGAGAAATGCAAATGAAAACCACATTAAGATATCACCTTACACCAGTCAGAATGGCAAAGATGAAGAAAATAAACAACAATAGATGCTGGAGGGTATGTGGAGAGATAGGCGCACTAACACACTGTTGGTGGAGCTGTAGACTGGTACAGCCCCTCTGGAAAGCAGTGTGCAGAATCCTCAAAAAACTAGGGATGAGCCCACCATATGATCCTGCAATTCCTCTTCCGGGTATTTTTCCAGGGGACTTAGAATCAGCACATTACATTGGCACAGAAATTTCTATATTCACAGTAGCTCAATTTACAATAGCTAAATTATGGAACCAACCTTGATGTCCCTCACTGGATGAATGGATCCAAAATCTGTGGTACATATATACCATGGAATTTTACACAGCAGTTAGAAAAAATGATATTGCACCCTTTTAAGGTAAATAGATGGCTAGGGAAGAAATTATGCTTAGTAAAATCAGCTTAACCCAGAGAACCAAAGGTCAAATATCTCCACATATCTGTTGAGGCTGGAATTAGACCCTGGCCATTAAGGAAGTTGCTCTATTATCATGTGTTAGATCCAGATAAGGTGTAATGTTATACAACCCAATACATTTTTAGGAGTTTTTTGGGAAGGGGATAGGAGGGATAAGGGTGGGTAATTGGGGGCCACTCCTGGGGGTAAATCCAATATCCAGAAACTGATACACATTTTATATTATTTTGTTAAAAACTTGTGTGTTTTTTCAAAAATAAAAGAAAAAATAAAAAGATAACATATTTCTTCATTTTTGTGAGATAGTATTTGTGGATATGGTGTTCTCTTTTTTTATTCAAATTCCAATTTAATTAACATTTCAAAAACATGGACATTGTTAACATGATTTGAATTTATAAGGCCATCACATTTATTCTTTTTTAATTTATTAGATGGATATAGAGATACAATTGAGGGGAAACATTATCAAACATTCAACAGGCAATGTATATATACTTAGTTATCCAGGGCTAATGCCATATCATTGATGTCCAGCTTGGGGTCTCCCTGTTACTGTTTCCCCCAGAAGAACTCCTGAGTTAAATGGATATCTCATGTAGGACAGAGATCTTCTGGGATGATTCTCCCATATTCCCACCCTCCAGTCTCCTAGGATTTCTTCCTACACCCTCCCCCCACAGGCCTCCTCTCATTGCCTTCAAGTGCCCTAGGGAGTCATCTCCCTGTTGTGTTGAGAACTGTACAATTTGAAGTTATTATTAGCTTAGCCGTCTAACATACTGCTTCCCCATGTATTCTAGATTCCACAGAGGAAAGATACCATTTGGCCCTTGAGTCTCTGAGATTGGGATACTTCACTTTGCATAATTCCATCCATCTACATCCATTTGATATCAAAAGTCGTAATATAATCTTCTCTAATGGCAGAGTAGTATTCCATTGTATATATGTACCAAAGTTTTTATATCCACTCGTTGAGTGAGGGGCATCTGTGTTGGTTGGTTCCGTAATCTAGCTATAGTAAATTGAGCTGCTATAAACATTGAGGAAGCAACATCATTATCATATGCTGATTCTAACTCTTTTGGGAAAATACCCTGCCGTGGGATAGCTGGGTCATAAGGTGGCTCAATCCTTAATTTTTTGAGGGTTCTCCACACTGCTTTCCATAGTTGCTGAACTAGTTTGCAGTCCCACCAGCAGTGTAACAGTGTTCCTCTTTTCCCACAGCCCCTCCAGCATCTGTTGTTGTTAGAATTTTTCATTTTTGCCACTCTAACAGGACTGAGGTGGTATCTCATTGAAGTTTTGATTGGCATTTTCCTTATATACTGATGTAGAGCATTTTCTCTTATATTTATGGGCTTTTTGGACTTCCACTGTTGAGAAGTTTCTTTTTAGATCCATACCCTATTTATTGATTGGATTATTTGTGAGTTTTGTGTTTAGTTTCTTTATTTCCTTGTATATTCTGGGTATTAGCCCTATGTCCGAGGTGTAGCAGGTAACGGTTTCCTCCCATTCTGTAGGTTCTCTGATGACTAGGTCTTTAGCTGTGCAAAAATTTTTAATGTAATTGTATCCCATTCATTTCTTCTTGACTTTACTGTTTGTGCCATGGGAGTTTTGTTGAGGAAGGCACTTCCAACTCCTATGTGCTGTAGTGTTGACCCTACTTCATTTTCTAGTAAGTTTAAAGTTGTTGGCTTAATATCCAGATCTTTGACCCATTTAGATTTACTTTTTGTGCAGGGTGAAAGATAAGGATCCAGCTTAAGCTGTCTACACATGGCTGTCCAATTTGTTCAGCACCATTTGTTGAACAGGCTATCTTTCTTCCACACTATGCTTTTCCCCTCTTTATGAAATATCAAATAGTCAAAGATATGGGGGTTTGTCTCAGGATCTTGTTTTCTGTTACACTGATCTTCAGTTCTGTTTTGATAAAATGCCATGCTTTTTTTGCTACTATGGCTCTGTAGTATAATTTCAGGTCAGGGATTGAGATATCCCCTACTTCTCCCTTTCTATAGAGTAATGTTTTGGCTAGTCTGGGTCTCCTGTTATTCCATAAGAACTTGAGAATTTATTTTTCTTTGTCTGTGAAGAATGCCATAGGTATTTTGATGAGGATTGCATTGAAACTGTATAGGGCTTTGGGTAGAATGGCCATTTTTATTATATTGATTCTGCCTAACCATGAGCATGGAATGTTTTTCCATCTACTCAAGTCTTCTGTAATTTCTTTTTTTAGTGTTTGATAGTTTTCTTTGTAGAGGGCCTTAACATCCTTTGTAAGGTTAATACCCAAGTATTTCATTTTTTTGGAGGAGATTGTGAATGGGACAGATTTCCTGATTTCTTCTCTGTGGATTTGTTGCTGGAGTAAAGGAAAGCTATAGACTTACTGGAGTTGACCTTGTAAACAGCTACCTTGCTGAAATCATCTCTAAGCTCTAGGAGTTTTCTGGCCGATGGTATTGGGTCTTCTAGGTATAGAATTATGTCATCAGCAAAAAGAGATAACTTAACTTCCTCCTTTCCTATACAAATTATTTGATTTCCTTGTCTTGCCTGATAGTTCTGGTAAGGGTTTTAAGGAATATATTGAACAAGAGTGGGTAAATTGGACATTCTTTTCTTCTTCCTGAATTCAGTGGAAATGCATTCAGTTTTTCTCCATTGAGAATAATGTTGCCTATGGGTCTGTCGTAAATGGAGCTGACATAGTTAAAGTATCTTCCCTTGATCCCTATGTTTTCCAGAGTTCTGAGCATAAAGTGGTGTTGAATTTTATCAAATGCCTTCTCTACATCAATTGAGATGATTATATGATTTTTGGTTTTAATTTTGTTTTTGTGGTGGATTACATTTCTTGATTAGCGTATGTTGAACCAGCCTTGTTTTCCTTGAATGAAGCCCACTTGATCATAATGGATTATCTTTTTAATGTGCTTTTGTATCCGATTAGCTAAAATTTTATTAAGTATTTTTGCATCAATGTTCATCAGGGAAATTGGTCTGTAGTTTTCTTTCCTTGATGTGTCTTTGTTGGGCTTTGGAATCAGTGTAATATGTAATATTTGCTTCATAAGAAGTGTTTGGGAGTGATCCCACTCTATTAAGTTCCTGGAAGAGCTTGTAGAGGATTGGTGTTATTTGTTCTGTGAAGGCTTGGTAGAATTCTGACGTATATCCATCCAGAACTAGGCTTTTCTTTTTGGGGAGAGCTTTGATTGCTGCTTCAATTTCGCTATCTGTGATAGGTTGGTTTAGGTTTTCAATGTCCTCCTGTGTTAAAGAGGTGATGTTGTGTGTGTCGAAGAACCTGTCCATGTCCTCCAGGTTATCAAACTTGGCAGAGTATAAATTTTCAAAATAAGTTCTGATAATCTTCTGTATCTTGGATGAGTCTGTGGTGATAACCCCATTTTCATCCCTGATTTTGCTGATTTGCTTCCTTTCGTTCTTCCTTTTGGTGAGGTTGGCAAGAGGTCTGTCAATTTTGTTAACTCTTTCAAAGAACCAACTCTTAGTTTTGTTAATAGTTTGTATAGATTTTTTGTTCTCAATTTCATTGATTTCAGCTCTGATTTTGGTAATTTCCTATCTTCTGTTAAATTTGGGGTTGGACTGTTCCTCCTTTTGTAGTAGTTTGAGTTGAAGTATAAGGGTATTTATCTGATCTCCTTCTAGATTTTTGATATATGCACTCAGTGCTATAAATTTATCTCTTAAGAATGCCTTCATACTATCCCAGAGGTTTTGGTATGTTGTTTCCTTATTCTAGTTCAATTCCAAAAACTTCTTAATCTCTGCTCACATTTCCTTTTTAACACATCCTTTGTTTAAGAGGTAATTATTCAATTTCCAAGTATTTGAATAGTTTCTGTTGTTTCTCTTGTTGTTGATTGCTAAGATCATAGCATTATGATCTGACAGAATACTTGGGTTTATATCCACTTTTTTATATTTGTTTAGATTATCCCGTCGAACTAGAATGTGGTCTATTTTAGAGAAGGATCCATGAGCTGCTGAGAAAAAGGTAAATTCATCTGTTTTAGGATGGAATATTCTGTAGATGTCTGTTAAGGCCAATTGATTAATAGAGTAGTTCAGATTGGAGATGTCTTTATTGATTTTTTGTTTTGATGATCTGTCTAGAATTGATAGTGGTGTGTTGAATTCCCCAGGATTATTGTGTTGAGATCGATGAGAGGATTAATGTCCTTAAGTATTTTTCGTATATTTGGGAGGTTGTAATTGGGGCCATAAATATTAATTATCATTATATCTTCTTAATGGACTGTCCCTTTTAGTATGATATAGTGGCCCTCTTTGTCCTTTCTGACTAATTGTAGTTGGAAATTGATTATAACAGAAATTAGAATCGCCACACCAGCTTGCTTTTTTGGGCCACAGACCTAGTAGACATTTTGCAATCCTTTCATTTTCAGTCTGTTTCTATTTTTTGAGAGTCAAATGTGTCTCTTGCAGGCAACATATTGCTGGATTTTGTTTTTTGATCCATTGGACCAGTCTGTGTCTTTTATTTGGGGCATTGAGCCCATTCACATTCAAAGTTAGAAATTATATGGTATGTTGAGTCTCTGACTTTGTATCAATTACAGAGTTTTGAGTCATCTTGGAAGTCAGTTTGTATATAATATGATTATTGACTGGCCCTTGTTTAAGGATTTAGGATGTCATTGACATTTTCTTCTGAATGTAGAACATCCTTGAGAATATTTTGTAGAGTGGGATTTGTGTTTATATATCTTGTTCGCTTGAGTTTATCGTTGAATATTTAATTTCCCCATCACATTTGAAGCTGAGTTTTGCAGGTTATAATATCTTTGAGTGGAAGTTGTTATTTTTTAACACTTGAAAGATATTGTTCCAAGCTCTTCTGGCCTTCATAGTTTGCTCTGAAAAATCCATAGTTATCCGAATTGGTTTGCCTCTGAATGTGATTTGGGGCTTTTCTCTAGCAGCTTTTAGAATTTTCTCTTTAATTTCTCTGTTGTTCATTTTGTATATGACTTGTTTTGGTGAGTTTCTCAATTGATTAGGTCTATTTGGTGTTCTATAAACATCTTGGTTGTGGAATTCTGGATCAATAGTGAAATGAGGGAAGTTGTCACTAGTGATTTTGCTTAAAAGGTCCTTGAATCCTCTTGTTTGCTGTTCGGAGTTTTCCTCCAGACCAGTGATTCGCAGATTATTATGCCTCATCTCATCAAATATTACTTGGACGTTCTGATTATGTAATATAAGGTGTTTATTTTGTTTTTCTTCTTTGAATTCTACAATGTTTATACAATCCTCATTGTCCGAAACTCGTTCTTCAAGCGCTGAAATTCTATTTTCAGTGGAATATACTCTGGTGTTGGTATCATCCTGTAAAGATTTGAATTGGTTAAACATATTTTTCAATCCTGATAGCTCTGCTACATCTCTTTTCAGAATGTCAATATCTTTGTATAGCTGATCTTTTATCTCATGGAATTATTCTCTAATTTCCCTGTAGAAGTTGTCTCTCATCTCTTGAAATTGATCTCTGATCTCTTTCCTTATTTCATCTCTTAACTCTTTGATTGCATTACTAATCATAATGCTGATACAATGTCTTTGGTTTTCATTTAGGTCCCCTGCTGTAGGGTCATTGTGTGGGAAGCTGTGGGGCTGAGGAGGGGAGTTATTTCCCCTTTTTCTCATTTTCTGAGTCAGAGAGCTATTCTTCTATTTCACCTTTGTTACTTTTGGTGGAGTAATCGGGACTTCTTATGGCTTTGGTTTGTTGTGAAGGGGAGCTATTCAGTCAATACAGACCTGAAGATACCAGACCAATCCATGAGAAATTGAGATGCTATAGGTGCAACTACTAGTGTTTTCAACTAAAACAGTTGAGCTGATAATTAGCACCAATAGTAGCAGCTTTCCTTGAGTTAACTCTTATTGTGTATTATGATAGCAAGCAAGTACCCGTTTTGAAGTGTGTCTGTTTCTTCAGGTCGTCGGGTCTCTCTGAAATTGGGGAGAAAGAATGACTAGGAAGTCAAGGAGGTGAATTGGGGTGGCATAAAATCACACCTGCTTTAGAGTATAGGGGATCAAGAGATTAGGGGGGAGTAGGTTATTCTATTAAGACTAAGAAAATCATAGAAATGGGGTGTGGGTAGGATAAAGACAGGGTGAGAATGAGAGACAGATGCTTATATTCAGGGACTAACACAGTATATTGGAGGAAGAGGTTAGTATGGGGTGTGGTTATCTTCACTCACCAAAGCCTAAGGCTATTTTGTTATCATGAAATGTTTTCCTGATAGGAACCCAATGTTATAGGGATAGCCATAGGATTCAAGAAGACACAGAGAAAGTAAGAGCCAATCACCAATACATACAGATGGATAAATATTTACATCTACCAACACCAAATTCAGTATTATTCATAAAGCAAGATGTAAGAAAAGAAAAAAAAACCCACCGTAATGATAAAAATTTAAAAATAATAGATTCCAGACAAATTCCTTTAAAAAAAATGAAGAAAAAAAATCAAGAGATAAATAAAACAACAATAACAAAAACTAGTTGGTAAGTTCTGAGTTTTTCTGTCCCCTAGGTTTGAGAGTATGTACCATGGGGGGGTGCATTCACATCTGAGCTGGGGATTCTTCGGAGTTGAGCTTGTTGGAGGAGAAGCTGTTTGGTTAAGTCCGGTGGCCTGATTTTCTTAGAGGATCTACTCAAAAGTTTTCTGTTGCAAAGGGATATTCAGCTCTCCCTGGGCTGTAATCCTGAGATGGTTGCTTTCTGCCTATCCACACTCTAGAAATCTCTTGGACCTGGGGCTCATAAGTTGTAGACAATCAAGTTGATCCTAGTGTAGATGAGTGGGTTTCTGACTGATCCAAGGAGAGTAGCCAGCCTGAGATTCACTTCTTCTGGATCACTGGGGACCCACTCTGCTTGTCTTGTGATCTTTAGAAGTCCCATAGCTGCTCTGTAGGGTTGACTGAAACCCGAAGAAGATGATCCAGATCATGCTAATGTTTATGTGGTTCTCAATTGCAAGCACTAGGAGGTGACCACCTGGAGCAGTCACAGCCTACGAAGCCTTGGCTATGCAAGGAGCTCAGATTCTAAGGGGAAGCCCATGTTGCCCCATATATTCAAAGCTTCCTGAGGAAGATATCAAGCAGGGGTTGAAGCAGAGGATCTCCTTTAGAGAGATGTGCCCTGCTGGAGCGAGTTCCGTTTAAAGGCTCCTCCTATTTGGGTGAGAAGAGGGGCAGCAGAAGAATGCCAACAGAGAGGTTTGGGAGCTGGAGAGGTGAAAGGCAGTTCCACAGAGCCCCTAGGGCAGATGGCCAGTTGGGGGGGTGGTAACTTCTTTTTCTGATCATGGGGACTGAGACTCTGTAATGCTGCCAGGCAATCCACCCCACACCGCTCTCACATGCTGGTGGTGGGAGCACTTATGTTAAAGGACTTTAAAATCAGCTCTTGTAAACCAAAGGCACTGGTGGAAAATTATTGTCTGCATGATTGAGTTAAAGATGTGCCAAATTTTCTCCT
The DNA here is from genome assembly GCA_004027875.1 of Aplodontia rufa. Lineage (NCBI taxonomy): Eukaryota > Metazoa > Chordata > Mammalia > Rodentia > Aplodontiidae > Aplodontia > Aplodontia rufa. The sequence goes on from PVKS010036542.1 coordinate 8,176, forward strand.
TCCCCAGCTCCTCGGGTGGCGACCAGATATGTAGAGTGAAATCCCAGCACCACGCAGACCCTTTGGGAAAGGTCCCAATCTCGGGGCGATAGATTGTGATTTTCTAGCTGTGATGTCTGAGGGCCCAAGATTGCTTTTTTTTTTTTTTTTTTGCTGAGCAATCCTCCCCACCCGCAGGGAAAGGTTACTATGGCGACCACTCACAAGGGGAGATGCAAGTTTGCTATTGTGAAAAATTAATTCCCAGTACTTTATGCAAGATTATGTAAATTAAGAAAGATCAGATCAGGGAGTTCACAGGTGGCCTGGTTAGGTTATTTGGTTAGGAACCTTGCTCTGTTTCCTCCCCTCCTGAGTAGCCCCCGTCCCCCCAGGTTGTGGGGCAGAGTGCACCAACTCCACTAAGCTCTCCTTTATATTCGTTAATTGACTATGTTATTCCTTTGGAGTTAAAGAATTAGCAGGGGATAATGTTCCCTCACACTGGGTGCTTTGTCCTACCATGGGAATCCAGGTGCTGTCCTGAATCATGAGGTGAATCTCAAGAGCTTCTCAGAGTCAATGAAGGTGGGATGAATGCCATCTTGGAGTCCCAACTCTTGGATATGGTGTTCTTGGTTGTAAATTTTATTATTGAAACTATCTGACCATATTCCCCAGTTCCTTTCCTTATTATACATATTCTACGAAGAATTTCACAATTAATTATATATAATATCTTTCTAGATGACACATCTTTTTCTTTTGGTGCTCTCAAAATTCTCTGTGAATTTTAAAACTTTAATAAAATGTGCTTTGCATCTTCTCAGTTTTTTCCTACTTGGAGATAATTGTGGTTCTTGAATATTGATTTCTATTATAATTCTCATTTTTACAATTGCTGTGATTTTTCTTTTCCTTTTGGTTTTCTTGAGGGACAATGAGAGTGAAAGAGACAGAACCAATTTTATTTAGTTTCTCATTTGGCTTTCATTGCTCTGACACTTCATTGTGTTTGTAGTGCTGGAGTTCAAAATATGTCTTCGTGCAAGTGAGGCATCTCCATAATTGCTCTGCCACCACTCTATCCATGTGATTTTCTTTTTCTTTTTTTTCAAAGAGAAAGTCAGTCGGAGAGATAGACTGAGAGAATCTATTTTTATTGAGTTTTTCAGAAGGTTTTCATTGCTCTCAATTGTGTACATGGGTGCTACCGTTTGAACCTCTATTTGTGTGAATACCAGCCAAACACTGTAACTGCTGAGCAACTACCCCAGTCTTTCATATGATTTTCTTATTGCTACATGGGGTGGAATTTAGGGGTTCCATACCACTGAGTTACATCCTGAGCTCTCTTCACATTTTCTTTCTTACCTTCTTTTTTAAAAACTTTTGACAGTAAGTTACTATTTTGCCAAGGCTGTCCACAAATTCACGATCCTCTTTGCTCAGCAATGCCAAGTTACTGGGATTATATATGTACACAACCACACCTGACTCACAATTTTTCTTAAGAAAGTTTTCACATATGCAATTTCTACTTACTTCTGTTAACAATTTATATCTGATTTTCATTCATTTTTCTGAGTTGTGTTGTAACTCACTAAATTTATTTGGAACAGTTACTTGGTGTTATTTTGTAAATCATAACTGTAACTTTCCTAATATTCTATTCCTAATGTTTTAAATTCCTACTTTGATTAAGCCAGGTTTTCATTTGTGTGTGTGTGTGTGTGTGTGTGTGTGTGTGCTGCACTATTTTTACATTATTTGTCTATTTGAAAACCAACCAATGTTAGATTATATAATTGTTTTGGAAAACAATGTGGAAATTACTAAATAAATGAAATAGGCAAGCACAGTGCTAAAAGCTTAAAATCCTAGTTAACTGTAAAGCCATGCAAGAGGATAGTATGCTTGAGGCAAATCATAGTATCTTAGTGAAAACATGTCTCCAAATGAATAATTTAGAAGTAGCTTGGGTTGTATAGCTCAGTGATACAGCATTCATAGGCTTCATCTTTATCACCATCAATAAAAAAATAAAAGTAAAATGATCCTGTGTTCTAAATGTATATTCTAAACATGTATTCATAAGGGGTTAGACCAGCATGTTAAAGAGATACATACACGATGTGTTCATTGCAAGAGTTATTCATAAAAGTCAAGATAAGGACTCAAGCCCATCAATGATAGAATGAGAAAAAATACAGTATTCATACACAATTACTATTTAATCATAAAATATATCATGTTATTTAAGTTGATGTGGAAAGACTATTAAGGACTTTACATTGAATAATATAAGGCAGACACAAAGTCACAAAGCTACTTGATTTTATGACTCATGTAGAAATAAGAAAAGCAGAGAGTAAAATTGTGGTCCCTTGGTACTGTTTTGTGTAGTGTTGATTGTCATTGGTCAAAATCTGCAAATTTTTGTTTTAATAATCATAAGAATGTCAGGTGTTCTATTGTGCCACACGGTGAGTGTAGCATATTATATTCTTCAAAAATGCTAAAAGAATGAGTATTTATACACAAAGGATTTTATACTTTCTAAGGTCAAAATTGATTATTATATGAAATGATGCATGGACCAATTCACTAGAATTTCACATGCATATAAATTTTAAAATACCATAATATATGAGTAAATTAATGAAATTTAACTTGTCAGTGAAATATATCAGTAAATATCAAAATTAAAAAATAGAAAGCAAGTTATTTCTTTTGATGGTCTTGTTGACATCATTCAGCTAATATGACAGGACTGTATTGCTTCTCAAAATTCATTTCTTGGTAAATCTTCTGTAGATATATGTGTGTCTTTCCCATTTAAAATTCTGTCCATATTTCTTTAGCATCCATTTGTAATTCATCCCTGTTTAATATCTGTTGTATGGTCATGCTGGATCTGTTATTTTTAGGTCTTTCCATCATGGTAGAGAGAAACTAGTTTTCAGGCAGTTCCCAAGGAAATCACAAATGTTTGCATATATTTCAGATGTCTCTCATTCTATTGAGAGAAGGGAGTTGGTAGATTGTTCCTTATGGCACACTGCTATATTTTGGAGGAAAGTATTTTGTTTTTTAAAAGTAACACATTTTTTCCCTCTATTCCATTGCTCTCCTTAATAATGTACTCTTCTACTGTGCAATCTCTAGCAGAGGTTGGGCAATTCTTACTAATTTTTCTCTATGCATTTTATATAGTTTATATAAGTTTGGAATAATCATGTCCTTGGATTTACTGATATCCTATCCTACTGATGTCCTGACATGATTACAATTTCATGTTATGTTTGAAGAACATATTCACCCATGTTTACTAAATAAAATAATTGTTACTTTCATATATTTCAGCCATGACTTGTCTTCACATTGATGAATTTTCAAAGAATCTTTACAAAGATGGAAAATTTGGTGAAGTCCTTCTTCAATGCTCAAAGCTCATGACCCATCAAAATATTCATAGGAAAAACAAACCTTACAAATACAGGGAATATGAAGGAGCTCTTAATCAAATTGCAAGTCTAACTCAACACATGAAAATATTTACTGAAAGACAGTCTTGTAATTTTAAAGAACATATCGAAGCATTTAATTTTTCAAATCTGTTTAAACAATGCAGTTGTTATAGAGATATGAAGCCCTGCAAATGTAAAGAATGTGCCAAAACTGTTCATCAAAGATCACCCCTTGTTAAGCCTCAGAAGATTCATACAATGGAGAAACCATGCAAATGGAAAGAATGTGGCAAAACCATTAACAATTGCTCAATCCTTTCTAAAGAACTGAGATGGCATAGCAGTGAGAAGCCCTACAATTACCAAGACTGTACCAAAGACTCAACTAATACTTTAACCCCTACACAAAAGCAAGGTATTCACACTGGAGAAAAGCCCTACAAATACAAGGGTTGTGAGAACATACTAAATAAAATCAAACACCTTTATACTCCATATGACAATCTTCATACTGGAGAGAAGACTAATAAGAGTGAAGAATGTGGCAAATTATTTAATAAAAAATCAAAACTTACAACACACCAGAGTATTCATCCTGGAAAGTCCTACAAATGTGAACAATGTTGCAAAGCTTTTAAAAATAGATCATTACTTAGAACACACTACAGATTTCATACTGGAGAAAAGCCATTCAAATGCAAAGAATGTGGCAAAGCTTTTAAAGAAAGATCACAACTTAAAATACACCACAGAATTCATACTGGAGAGAAGCCTTACAAATGTGAAGAATGTGGTAAAGCTTTTAAACAAAGATCAGAACTTAATATACACCACAGAATTCATACTGGAGAGAAGCCCTACAAATGTGAAGAATGTGGTAAAGGTTTCCAACAAAGATCAAACCTCGTAACCCACCACAGAATTCATACTGGAGAGAAGCCCTACAAATGTGAAGAATGTGGCAAAGCTTTTAAACATAGATCAAACCTTATAACCCACCACAGAATTCATACTGGAGAGAAGCCCTACAAATGTGAACAATGTTGCAAAGCTTTTAAAAAAAGATCAAACCTTGTAACCCACCACAGAATTCATACTGGAGAGAAGCCCTACAAATGTGAAGAATGTGGCAAAGCTTTTAAACAAAGATCAGAACTTAAAATACACCATAGAATTCATACTGGAGAGAAGCCTTACAAATGTGAAGAATGTGGTAAAGTTTTTAAACAAAGATCAGAACTTAATATACACCACAGAATTCATACTGGAGAGAAGCCCTACAAATGTGAAGAATGTGGCAAAGCTTTTCAACAAAGATCAAACCTTATAACCCACCATAGATTTCATACTGGAGAAAAGCCCTACCAATGTGAAGAATGTGGCAAAGCTTTTAAACATAGATCAAACCTTAAAATCCACCACAGAATTCATACTGGAGAGAAGCCCTACCAATGTGAAGAATGTGACAAAACTTTTCAACAAAGACCAAACCTTATAATTCACCACAGAATTCATACTGGAGAAAAGCCCTACCAATGTGAAGAATGTGGCAAAGCTTTTAAACAAAGATCAAAACTTATAGTACACCACAGAATTCATACTGGAGAGGAGCCCTACCAATGAGAATAATGTTGCAAAGCTTTTAAACAAAGATCAAACCTTGCAATACACCACAGAATTCATACTGGAGAGAAGCCCTACCAATGTGAAGAATGTGGAAAAGCTTTTAAACAAAGATCAAAACTTACAGTACACCACAGAATTCATATTGGAGAGAAGCCCTACCAATGTGAGTAATGTGGCAAAGCTTTTAAACAAAAATCAAACCTTGCAGTACACCACAGAATTCGTATTGGAAAGAAGCCCTACACTTCTAAAGAATGTGTCTAACCTTTTAATTAAAGAGCACACCTTACAACCCATCCAAGTATTCATACTAGAGAGAAGCCCTACCAATGTGAAGAATGTGCAAATCTTTTAAAGAAAGGTCATTACTTAGAATACACTACAGAGTTCATACTGAAGAGAAGCCCTACAAATGTGAATAATTTGCCAAAGCTTTTAACCACACTAAACACCAGAGAATTTATACTGGACATAAGCTCAAATGAGAACATTATGGCAATGACTTTAAGGATTGTTCAATCCTATTTCATACTACATTAGTCAACAGAAAGGAGAAAACAATGTGACAATGTCTCCAATAATTTTTTACACCTTTCTCATCACCAGAGAATTCATACTGATGAGAGTGTGAAAGTGGAAAAAATGTTGTAAATTTTTACCTATGGCTCAAACATTAAACTTTTGAGAATCCAGTGCATGGAAACCCTAAAAATGTAAACAATGAGTCCAAGAATTTTCAAATTTTCTTCAACATCTGAAACCTATTACTTGTAATAAGCTAGAATAGCATTTGTCCACAATATATGCCTTGGATCACACAAATATATTTACAGTAAAAAACAGCTTTGAAAAACTTTGAAAGCTTTGAAAAATGTATGCTAAAGTCCACATCTATGCCTCAAAGCTGTGTATGTTTATGCATATGAAACCCTAAATCATTTAAAATTAGAAAATGGTTATTTGTCTTTAACTTTTGCTTACATTTTATTAAACATCATTTGCTGATGTGTTGGAAATAATAAAATACTCACAATTATTATAGCATGGTGCAGATAGCTCATCTCTAGAAGGATATAAATTTATTGTATTTAAATATAACAAAATATCCTTCTAGTTTTTTAAAAAGAGAGTGCAACAGTGAGAGAGAGAAAGGCAGAATCATGTGGCCTTCATTGCTCAGACACTTTGTTGTGTGCATAGTGCTGGATTTTGAACCCGCAAACTAGTGCATAACAGGAAAGCACCTTAACCACTGATCCAGCACTCTAGCCCTTATTCCTCACATTTGAAAACTGGAGAAAATATAATTCTCACATAAACACTTATATCAGTAATTATTTTGGTGGTTTTACACTGAATTATTATTTAATTTTTTTTATTTTTTATTTTGTATTGAATTCAGATGTGCTTAACGCCTGAGACACACTTCCAGGTCTTTTAATTTTTTTATTTTGAGGGGTTGGAGTGGTTTGCTCAGCAGTTACAGCACTTGCCTGGCATGCACAAGTATGTGAGTTTAAACCCCAGCACCACATACACAATGAAGTCTTCAGCAATGTAGGCCATATGAAAAAGTAAAAAAAAAAAGTTTCTTTCATTCTCTCTCTCTTTCTCTGTCTGTCTCTCTCTCTCTCTCTTTCTCTCTGTCTCTCACTCTCCCTCCTTCTGTCTTGAAAAATGAAATAAAATAATAAATTTTTATTTTGAAACAGGGTATTGCTATATTGCTACATTGTTTATGGCCACATTGATTTGTTGAGGTTGGTTTAAATTTGTGAAACTCCATCTTATGCTTCCTGTTTCTGGGATTACAGGTGAGGGCCACCCTACACAGTTTACAGTACATTTTTACCTATGTTTACATTATGTATGCAATCTATTACTAAATAAAAATGAGGGTTAATATGCTAACACTGTCATATGTTGAATCATGTCATTATGTCACATATTACACTATTCCATTTTCTTTGATTATCTGTGTAACAATAAAACATACTACTGTGTTAATAGTGCCTTAACATCTCCTTAACTATTTTGCACATTTTAATCAAACTTTAATTTATTTGCAAAATATACTTTGCATAAGTCAGAAACTTTTAAAACAAATAGAAAAGTATTACAAACACAGTCTGTGGTAATAGATTTTATATTTACCCTTATAGCTGTATTTATCATTGGTTCTTGTTATTCCATGTGGACTTAAGATACTGTCTGTTATTTCATTTAATCTTGATTCTATCAGCATTGATTGAGGAATTGTTTGCACACAATAAACTTCTCAGTATACCATTTAGCATTATATTTTTTCATGCAAGAGAATTTTATTATAAGTGAAAGAGAGGTGAAAGTAAAATAAAAGCAGAGTAAGATTCAGCAGAGAACATTCTTAAGAGAGAGTGGGCCATCTTTGAGCAGAGAACAGCAAAGGAGACAATGGTGTCTCCAAATTTATTAGTTTGATGGTTGATTTGAATATTGGGGTCCTCCTTCAGCAGCCTTTGCCGATCAGGTATTCAACTCCTCCTTCACATGGGGTGGTGGAGTTTTTTGCCTTAGTTGGTCCTTTCCAGAAGTGTTATGGTGGCCATCCTATTTAGGGGGACTTCATCTACAAGTCAATCCCATGTTAATCTGGGCATTGGTGTAAATAGTGGTCAAAAGTTACCTCAATGCACCTGTGCGTTTGAAGAATACCTGCTTCTGAGATAGTAGGAGACACCTGTAGCCAGTAGCTCTTGGATTCATCTCAACTTTAATGGGTCCTGTCAGAGAACTTGCATTGCAAATTTTCTGTAATTGCACTTCCTGCTTTGTCCACACTCCAGTATGTATTACTGGGGTTAATTCCTGTGTTCTTAGGCCAAATCAGTTGTGGAAGATGGATGTGACTCATACTTCTGAATTTGGTAAACATTGTTATAATCTTGATACTGTGGTTACTCATTCATGTTTCATTTTTGATATTTCCTGGCTGGGTAAGAGTACTCATCTGGTAATCTCCCACTGCTTAGCCACCTTTTCAGGGCAAAATCACACTGTACAAATTAAAACTGATAATACTCCAGCATACACCATGTCTTCTTTTCAACAATTTTGTGATCAATACCTTATTAATGAAAAACTGGTGTTCCCTATAATCCACAAGACCACAGCATAACAAAATGAGATCACTCCTCTCAAATTATTACTACAAACACAGTGGGGGGAATTTAGAACTCCACAAAATAAACTTAACCATCCTGTCTTTGTTTTAAAATACTCAAATTATGATTCTGAGGGTCACACTGCTGCTGAGCAGCATATGACCCATAATTAAGCTAGGCTGACAGGTCTGGTTTTTCCACCAGAAAATGGAATGGACCAGACCTGGTAATGATGTGTGTCAGAGGGCATGCTTGTATCTTTCCAGAAGGTGCTGCTCATCCTGTTTGTATGCCTGATGGTGTTTTTGTCATTATCATGGAGAATCTCAAACCTCAGTTCAAGCAACTAGAGATACTGGCATTGATCTTTAACAAACACAAGGCCAAGAAGAAAGGGAAGAGGACTTGGCATATTCAGAAGTATTCATTGCCAACATGGGACAAATAATCTGATGTACCAGGCTGAACTGATGGCAATGGGATAAGGAAGTGAGAGGACTCCACCTACCATGTTTGTGGTTTTGTTGGCCTTAATAAGTTGCCGGATAAGTAGTGTGCAAGGGGAAACTTACTAGACTTACCTTCCAGATCTTCCCTTAGTGCACCCTGTTGTGTGGAATTTAGAATCTGTTTCAGGATTTACTAATGAGATACACATAAATGGGGGTAATGAATTTTGCTCCAGTTGGCACTGTATTCATAGGCCAATATTTCAAGAGTTAACTGTCAAATACATTTGAGAAAAGAAATTTCCTTTTACAGAAACCTAATTTAAATAAAATATAAATGAATTTATAATAGAAGTGATTATGACCCTTTTAACTGACAAATGACAACCTGAAACCTTTGGTTTCAATATCTTTCATGATGCCAGAAAACGCCTAACATTTTTAACTACATAGGCCTCTCCTATGTTTAACTCATTATACAAAAATTATTACAAGCTATAGTTTAATTTCTAAAGGGTTAAATATAGTAAAGATTATGAGTAATTCATAGCTTTTATCTTCTGAAATTCTACAATCTTTCCTTTCTGTTTAATATCATGTATACAACAATTGGCTTCTAAATGTAAATATTCATAAACTTAATTAACAGATCAAAATACCCCTTCAGTTCATGTGATTTAAACAAAGCTTTAACACAAAACACTAAGTTAGATTTGTCAAGATAAATAATGTCTTTAAAATTACTAATCTCCGGGGCTGGCGCGGTGGCTCAGCAGTTTCGGCGCTTGCCTGGCAAGCACGAGGACCCAGGTTCAAACCCCAGCACCTTGTACACAACTGAGTGTTAGAGCAACTAAGGCCATGTGAAAAACTAAATAAAAAGTTGTTTCTCTCTTTCTCTGTCTTTCTCACTGTCCCTCTCTCTTTAAAAAAAAAATTACTAATCTCCATGTTTTATTAGAGGGTCAGTAAATTAAAATGTTGATTTCTATGAATGTTTTAACTATAATTTCCATTATTGCCTGATATCTTAGCTTTTTTATAATTAAGATTAATCTTTCTGGCACAGAGGCAAATGCCCATAATTTCAGTGACTTGGGAGGCTGAGAAAAGTTGATGCAAGTTCAAAACCAGCCTCAGTAACTTAGGAAGGCCCTAAGAAATTCACCAACACCCTGTCTCACTAAATATGAAAAAGGACTGGGGATATCTCAGTGGTTAAGTGCTCCTGGATTCAATCCCTGATACCAATAATAATTATTATCATCATCATGAATAAATGTTTATTAAAATAAATATTTCTAAATGGATGGCTATGGAAGAAATTATGCTGAGTAAAATCAGCTTAACCCAGAAAACCAAGGGTTGAATGTCTCCACTCCTCTGTGGAGGCTGGATCTAAACCCTGGTCAGTGAGAAAGATAGTTTATTATCATGAGTTAAATCCACATAAGGTGTAATGTTATACAACATAATATGTTTTTAGGAATATTGTGGGAAGTGGAAGGGAGGGACAAGGGTGGGTAAGTGGGGGCATGCCTGGGGGTAATTCTAATATCCAGAATCTATACACATTTTATGTTATTTCATTAAAATTGTGTATGGTTGTTCAATAATAAATTTCTCAATTAAAAAGAAATATTTCATTAATTTACAAAGTTAAATGATAAAATATCAATTCCTGAGTGTAAATTTAAGTATTCTTGGCTTACATCACTATATCTAGGATATTCAGGAGAGTCAGAATCATCTTAATGAGTACTGCATAGGTTGCAAAGCAATTGCTTGATGGCTTTAATCCTTGAAATATATTAAAACATATAAAATGTTACATTCTTGAAACTGTAAGTTTGCTCCTAATAATTTTTTGTGTTATATGAATAGAATGCTGCACCTTCCAAGGAGAAATCTGACAAGTCCACATCACTGGAATCTAGGAAATATAAAAAAAGGAGGATATGTGCAGAGCAAGATGTGTAGAGTAATGACTGAATCAAAAGTCTTCATGGTGCGTTGGATCTGTGGCTTTGCTATGTCTTTGGAGTATTCTATGCAAAGGTGCAGAACAACATTGCCTGTAAAACCTGGCAATGCCATGTTTGAGGAAGATCTGTGCAAAGGCATGCAATGAGCAACATCCATGAACTTGAACTCAGACACAAGCTTTTGGGTACAGAATGGTCTGAATATAAAAAAAAATTACAACATTTTACAATGCTGTGACTTTCAAGACTGTCTCATTTATAGAAATTTTCCCACAGTTAGCTTTCTGATAATAAACCCTATACAATAAATGTGCTGTGCTAGCTCTGGGTCATTCTTCCTCCATCAGAGGACAATTTCTCACCTTTTCCCAGCTTTCACTATATATTTGTATGTTTTCTTCATTCCCCATAACCACTTTCTGAGTTCAGCCATGTAG
>PVKS010036543.1:0-19296 GCA_004027875.1 Aplodontia rufa
GAGAGAAGCAATTTTATTTATAATATTTTAATCTGGTTTTTGTTTCTCCAACACTCAGTTGTGTATGTGGTGCTGGGGTTTAAACCTGGATACTTATGCATGCCAGGCAAATGCTCTAACCGCTGAACCACTGCTCCAGCCCCTTAATACATGATTTTTGACATCAGTATTGAGAAGATTCAATAAAGTAAAGTTAGTCTTTTCAACAAATGGGGTAGGAACAACTGGATACCAACCTATAAAATATACCTATGTGAAATGGTGCAGTCACTTCAGAAACAGTTTGGTGGCCATTCCCACCAAACGTTGAACATACAGTTACCACGACCCAGCAATTCCAATGCTACGTATACACACAAGAAAATGAAAACAAATGTGCAAACAAAACTTGTTCATTAATGTTGACACTATTAATAACTAAAAAGTGAGAACAATCCAAATGGCTACCAACTGATGAATCCATAAACAAAATATGGTATATTCAATATAATGGAACAGTTAGCAGTAAAAAGGAATTCACAACATACTACAAAACGGATAAATCTCAAAATTATTATGCTAAGTAAAGGAAACCAGTCACAAAAGACCACAGATTGCATGGTTCCATCAATTTACATGCAGTGTCCAGAAAAAGCCAATCCACAAAGAAAAAGAGATTAGTGTTCACCATTGCAAGGGGGATGAGGGAATGCAGAGGTACTGCTAATGGGCATGTGGTTTCTTTTGGGGGTGATAAAAATGTACTGGAATTAGACAGTGGTTCATACAACTTTGTGAATATATTTAAAAATGACTAAAATACATACTTTAAAGGGTGAACTTTATGATGTGGGAATTATACTCCAGTACAGCTATTAAAAATGTTACTAAGATAAATTAAAAATAATTTAAGTAATTGAAGGTATATATTGTGTCCATGGCCTGAAATACTCAATTATTGCTAAATTGGTCTACAGATTCTATGTAATTGCAATCTAATATGTTGGAAAATGTGTGTGTGTGTGTGTGTGTGTGTGTGTGTGTGTGTCTGTGTGTGTATAAACTGACCATGTGCAAATGGTCAAGAATTGCTGGGAAAGCCCTGGAAGATACAAAATATCAGATATCAATTCTTACAATGAGCAAACTAGAGTTGATATATTTTTAAAACTGGAATTCCCTGTGTTAACAGTTCTAAGTATAATACCACAAACATGTTGACAACATTAACTGCAATGTCAATGTATTTTTAGTTAAAAGCCAGGAGATAAAATGTTAAATGCAGGCTCAAAGAATAAGCAAATCATATATATCATTTGGGACTAAAAGGTGGATGAGTAGGAGCTACAAAGAGGTTTTTTTAAAACATGTGAAGAAAATGCTCAACAACACACAAAATGACACTCTAGCTGCTCACTAAAGCTGCCTGCACACATTAGTCTACAGTGGCTCAAGACAACCAACCACGGGAAACTGTGAGAGGAAAACTTAGGGGATCTTTTGAGGGGTGCAACTGACTCTTCTCACTCAAGGAATTATCCAGTTGTGGAACCGAGGAAGATTACTTATTCTCTGGTTTTGTTAGAGCAGGACAAAGTGTTGTTGTTTTTTAAAAAAAAATAAAATTTTAAAATAAGCAAGAACCCACAGCAAATTTTTCACATTTTTACATCCATGGGTTTTCAATGAATACAAACCTGTTCCTTTTCTAGAAGACCTGCCTTTAGTCACTGTTGGTTTCTTCCTCACAGGTGGTGCCTGAAAAGTTGAGTGTTCCCTCCACCTCCGAAGCTGAAAATTAATGAACTTCCACATCATGAATGCTTGTGTAATGCAAATGGATGCTAGAACAGCAATTCTGAAAAATATTAATAAAGAAATTAAGAGTATGAAAATAATGCCAATGATTTAAAGTATTCTACCCTGCTTCAACAATAATGATCTATTGCTAAAATTTTCACTATCAACAGGAGTATGTCAACAAATAAGTCATTCCATTAAAAACTGTATCCTAGAAGTTAAATAAGGTTTTGGAACTTCAACTAGAAATAAAATTGCAACAAGTATGAAATCAAATCAGATGAATATTTTCTCTAACCCCTGCAATAATGCTCTTATTTTGTGGATGTTCACATTATAGAGAAACTATATAAAGAAACATATTGTGTAATAGAACAAAGTAAAAATATTAAATTGACTATACCTAACAGCCAACACGTTGAAGTTTCCTGTACTGAAATCCAGTTTCTGATTCTCTGCTCTTGCAAGGCCAAAACCAACAGTGAGTACTGAAAGAATTAAAGTCAGAAGTCTTCCCAAAACAAAAAGAACTGCCCACAGAGAAAATCTGTAAGAAAAATATCAAGTCAAATTCATAAAATTATGAAGAAATGATTCTATAAGGAATTAGATTCCTACTACGTAAATGCATATTAAAACAGCATTTCTCATTATTTTGCAGAAAACACTTCTGTATGAAATATCTGGGAAATGCAACATATTATAACACACTCCTGGGGACACATAATATTAGCCAGTTGTAAGGTTCTAAGAATTACAGTAGAGAAACCTGCTTAATATTTTGTTTAGTTCTTTTTTAGTATAAGCACTATTAGTGTTCCTCAGAATTACTGATACAAAGGACAATTCTGAAAAACACTGGACAAAATGAACCAAAGAGCTGTGCGATAAAAAACAGGATGCCCAATTCCCATCCAGAGTCCCAGTTTTACTTTTTTATAAAAAGACTTTATACTCAGAAAGGTTCTCACTAAATTGCTTAAGGCCTTGCTAAGTTGTTGAGGCTGGCTTTGAACTTACGATCCTCCTGCCTTAGCATCCCAGGCTGCTGGGATTACAAGCATCTGCCACCATGCCTAGTTCCAATTTTGTTTTTAGTCCATTTGTTCCATCAAAATATTTTAGTATCTTTAAGCTATATCACCTACACTTTCATTTTATTTTGAAAGCTTACTTTTCTAACACGCCTTTCCCCAAAGAAACATACAATAAACAAAGTAGAATTTATAACAGAAAAGTAAACGCCCAAAACCTTGAAAATTTTAAGTTCCCATACAATCTCTCTCACTTAAGACTTCATTTTAGCAATTAAAACACCAAGTTTGAATACCGTTAAATGTTTTTATTTTATTTAAAGATGTTACTAACAGCTTAAAAAGTAATATAATTGTCAAGGATATGGACTTTGGCAACCTAGGCTTTGACTTTAAATACTTGATACACAGGAAAAAGAATGTAAATAACTTACCCTTTCTGATATTTTTCATCACTAAAATAAAACAAGCGGGAAATGTGGAAAAGAAATTCAACAAAATAATGCAGCACCAGAAGAACAAGTCCTAGATGATTCAAGCTGTTGAAATATTTGAATAGAAAATATTATCAATTAAGACCAATTAGCATATTATCTGTCACTCTACTAAAATTTCCAAGCAAAGTTTCAACTTACTTCAAAAGATAAGCTCCAGCAATGTGAAAGAGGTAAAGACCAATGTAGACAAGTTGGCGAGGAATATCTTCCTGAAAACAGAAAAATACATTGTAGATTAAAACAAAACATGCGGAAACACTTCTATTCTTTTAACAGCAATGTGGTAGAGTGAAAAACGTACCATTATAGAAGTAGGAGAACTGAAGGCTATTTTGACCCCGACCTTACCCACAATCCCTCATTCCCAGTTAGCTACACGGCTTTGGCAAATCATTTAAAGTTCTCACCTTTAGCTTTCTCATCTCTAAAATGGGCATATTTGGGTTTGCTTCAATTTGATGAACTAAAAAAATCCCTTTAACTGCTAGATTTATGATTCTTTTTATAAAAAACATAATCAGTTATGTGATGGCAATCTAATGCCCTTCTAAATATTAAAAGGGTTACATTTATTAACAGTGAGATGTTTTTGTTTACCTAAAATAGTCACACTTGGGGGCTAGAGCAGTGGCTTAGTGGTTGCGGTGCTTGACTGGCAGGCGCGAGTACTCGAGTTCAAACCCCAGCACCCATGTACATACACAAGGAAGTGTCTGAGTAATGAAGGTTACTTGAAAAACTAAATAAAAAGTGCTTTAGAAAATAACTTTTTAGAAAAAAAAAATAAAAAAAATAAAATAGTCACACTTTTGAATTTATGCTTTAATCTCTTTATTGTCACATATTAATTGTTAAAATTGAAGGTTAAAATTTACCTTCTCATTTATACTACCACCTAATTGTATATTTCTCCATAACAACTCTGTAAGGCCAAGTATCTAGAGCTTTACATTTCTTTTTTTTTTTTCTTCCATAGTTCTTTGTGACTGTGTATTACTTAGGTCATCTCATAAAGTGTTTTTGAAATGTGTAAGTCAACCCAGCTATTGAGGAGACTGAAGTGTGAGGACCACAAGTTGGAAGCCAGCAAGGGGAACTTAGTCAAACTCTGGGGACACAGCACTTGTCTAGAATGAGCAAGGCCCTGGGTTCAATCGCCAGTACTGCAAAAATGTCAAGATTTCCTACTAGTGAACTGTGCAATCAATTTATGAGTTAGTTATTATCAGCATTTTTTAAAATATAAACTAAAATTTAAAAAACCAAAATGTACAGAACATTGTACTATGAAAATTTTATTCCATATTTCGTATGCTGAATTCTACCTCATTTTTACTCTTCTTGTTTTTAGCTGTTTTCCTTATATGTAAGAGGCTTACATTAGCCTGGTAAGTACTACTTATTGCTTAGCTACTAATTAAAATTATTAACACGGTGGGCTGACATTGGCATACTGAACTGTGTTTCTCTGGAACCTCAGTAAACCATCTCCTGGTCCTCCATCTCCCCCTTAAATTTCAGTAGAGGCTACTTCACCAAATATTCTGAAAAATAATGGAGATTTAAAAACACATCCAGTTTTGAAACTGAAAACAGTTCTCTGGTAAGAATGGCACTAAGACCAAGTGTTAGAAAGGTAGAGGATAGGACTAGAGACATAGCTCATTGGCAGAGCACTTGCCTAGCATGTATGAGGCCCTGGATTCTATCTCAGCACCCAAATCAAACAACAACAATGAGAAAGCATCAGATGGTCTGCAAAGTGTCCAACAGTCCTGCACCTTAGGTTGAAAATCCCTAAGACTACACCAAGTGCACAGAAGTTCTTCCAAAGGGAAAGAAGTATTTCTGAAAATAAACAATCTTAAGATCCTCTCCATATGACTTTCATACTTTCCTTGAAAATAGTTCTCTTTATAAAAGGAAAGAAAGGAAAGAAAGGGAGATAGGGAGTGGAGATAACATGCTGAGTTCAACCACAGGGAACCTCCTTCTGTGTTGTATTTTCAGAATAACTTACTTACAGTGTCATCAATGTAATTGCACATATTAGGGATACAAAGCTGCCACTGTATATGTATCAACTTTTCCTAATGTGTTTATCATTGGTATGGTACAAAATGATTTTATTTTCATTTTTTAAATTAGAGCTTTGTAGTTATACATAATTGGGACTAAAAGATTTTACATAGTACACAATGAAGCACAATGAAGGACTTTTTTTTTTTCCATGGCTGAGGATGGAATTTGGGGCCTTGAGTGTGCTAGGTAAGCTCTATGCCACTGAGCTAAATCCCCAACCCCACAATGAAGGACTTTTAACTTTATCAATTTAAAATCTATAAGCTATTAATTCTATATACCTTGATAATTAAAATGGCATGAGTATCATTGCATAGAATGAGAATACAGTCAAAAGCATGAATTAGTAGCATCTAAATATGGTAAAACAGGATGGTGGCACGTAAATGACTAAGTATAGGAATCACTGCCATATTCCTTCAGCTGAGTTCATCAGTGTTTCAAATTTCTGAAAACAATCGAGAGCCCTCAATACTTATAAGGGAAAATTTTTAACTGCTGATTAAACTCATGTCATTACATTAAAGCTTTTTCATTACGTAAGTCAATGAAAAAAAATTTGCTAGAAATACTGCTATAAATTAGGAGGATTTTTTTACAATTTTAATTTTAAAAGGGATCCAAACAAGTTTTAAAAATATATGCTAGTCATGTAGCAGAGAATAACCTAAGCTGTCTATGTTTTTCCTCTCAGACAAATTTAAAAACACTACTAAACAACAATGTTTCAAGAAGCCACTCCATTTCTCTCCTCTTTTGTCTTTAAATCACAACCTGATTAGGTGGGGCACTTGGCACTGGCTAGTAAAACCTGTAGAACTGCCACTGCTGGGGTGTATGTCTGTGTGTGTGTGTGTGTGTGTGTGTGTGAGAGAGAGAGAGAGAGAGAGAGAGAGAGAGAGAGATTGATTAGTTACGAGGGAGTAAACCCAGGGATGCTCTACAACTGAGCTATAACCCCATCTCTTTTTAAATTTTATTTTGAGACTGGGTCTTGCTAAATTGTCCAGGCTGGCCTTGAACTTGTGATCCTCCTGGCTTAGCCTCCTCCCAGTGGCTGGGATTACAGACTTACATCACCATCCATGGCTTCATAGAACTTCTTTTTCTAAATCCAGATTCAACTTTTGCATCTTAGCCCTGACTTTTTAATAGTGGGTCAACTCCGTGAATGACGACAAAGGGCAAAATGCCATCAACAGCTTCCACCCTCATAACTATTAAATGCCTAGCTTAAAATACAGCTTTCAAAAGGACAAACCTATTAAGAACCCCCTTTTTAAGTAACCGTCCCTTCAGCTGCATACAAACTGACATCTCTACAGCAATGCCTGTGTACTTAGACCACCACAGAAAAAACAAAAACCAATGAATAAGAAAATGGGTAAGTTCTGCCACTTGCTAAGTAGTTTTGCCGATTACTGTGTGGTTTTGAGCAACTTAATCTCTGCATAATGGAGATAAAAACAATAACAATACCAAAAAAAAATGAGTGATAGAGATGAGTGTAAGCACAAGGATTGGTGTGGACTGTGGTTAACTGAGGAACACATACTCTGGATAAAGGCATTGTCACATGATTAAGAAAATACACTCATGGTGGAGGTGGTAAGCCGTATTTTTAAACTGAGGAATTTCACCTAGAAAATGGATGTTTTTAGTGTCACTATCCTGGTCCAACCCCGCCCCGACATTCTCCAGTCTCCGTGGTGGCATGTCTCCAGTGGTGTGCAGCTCACACACCTGAAGCTGACAACAAAGGCTTTGCCCAACAGCACGATGGTCTCTGGGTCTTACACGTTTACATAGGGTGTGGGAACGAGAAAGACCTGAGGAGGCTGGGTAAACCTTGGCCCTTCCAGAGAGAATTCTTAAAACAGGTTCCCTGGTTACATTACAGGTTTCAATCAGGGAGTCAGTAAGCTGTCCAAGGGTGGCTCAACACTGCTCTAAAAACTACACTGAATAACAAGTGGCTGAGAAAAAGCCAATTTGGTTTCTCAACACATTTCCATACATCATGTTAGAATTCTGTTATGTAAATTAACTTGTTCTACCAGGAGCCACAAGGTTTTGTTTGTTTAAGATTAATAATTTTAGATATTGCAATCGTTTCCTCAGGTTCTTAATATACTCTTAGTGCTAATAATGTTCAAGCAGCTTACAAAAGAATAAAATCAGCAAACAACTTAAAATTCAGACAATGTTCTTTTTCATAAAAAATCTAATAGTATACAAATAATCAATTCTTAAATTATAAACAAATTCAAGTCACATTTTCAAATGTTATTCTTCTTATTAAAAATTATAATTTTAGTAAACATCTATTTTTAGGAGAAAACATATCTCTTGACAACACTACACTAAAAAAAAATTTTACCACAAACTATCACGAAAATGCCCGAATTTTAAGGTAGATTTTCTCAAGTCCAGATAGTGCTACAATATACTTAAAATTTTAAGATATTCTCATATTACTGGAATCCATATTGACAATTTTTTTTTTTTTTAAAGAGAAAGGGACAGCGAGTGAGAGAGAGAATCAATTTTATTTAGTTTTTCATGTGTCTTTCATTGCTCTGACACTTCGTTGTGTATGTGGTGCTGGGGTTTGAACCCACATCCTCACACATGCCAGTCAAGCATCGTAACCACTGAACCGCTGCTCCAGCCCCCCATATTGACTACTTTGAGCAACAAAAGAATGTTTTGAGTAAAGCACATAAGTTTGAAAGCCTTTAGTCAATAACATTTTAAAAAGCTGAACTCTAATAGGTCCTGTAAAGACATATAAAGCTGACAGACCCCGGAAAACCTTTGTTAAATGATTGAAAATGTGACTCCAGTAATGGAAGGCAGATATTAACACTAACGTTGCATATAAAAAGCGAGTGCATATAAAAAGGAGGAGTGAGGAAAAAAGCAATATTTCTAATTTAATGCTTTGTATGATATACAATTACACATACAAACACATATGTGTGTGTGTGTATATAATGAAGGTAAAACTAAATATTAGAAATAAAACATTTGGCTATTTCATCATTCCCCTAAAAGGTCATATATTCAAATTGGCTAAGAAATGATTCTTTTTTTGAGACAGGATCTCACTATGTTGCCCACACTAGCCTTGCACTCCTGGGTTCATGTGATCTTCTTTCCTCAGCTTCCTGAGTAGCTCAGGATATAGGTGCGTGCCCCCCGGCCCAGCTAAGAAATGATATTCTGAATCTTCTCATGGGCAAAATGAAGGAATGTTTATATTTAAAGGTATACAGGATATGTGCTTTAAATTTCCCCCTTAAAAGAAACCAAGTCACATGCCACTGACACACCTCTTGAATTGCTAACAGTGCTTCTTTCTTAATTTGTCTTTAGGATTGGTTCAAAACAATCACTGTGCTAGTTTCTTCCAGTAAAGAGCTCTTTCAAAAATAATTTTCATAGAGTAAATTTTAAGAAACTGTTTAACACATATGCAGCTGTTACTTTCAAATTATGCTAATTACTTGAAACAGTTACTTTCAACCGTCACATGTAGGTGTTAAAAATAGTTTCAGTTAAGTTCTAAGTTATGCAAATTATCCCATAAAAATTAGATTGCATTTCTGGAGAAATGCCATCTGGCAGGAACTGATAAGAAAAGAGCTTCAGGAACTAAAATGAACAATTACTTTAAAATGTCCCTCTTACCAGGGTTGGTGAACATGATTCAGACATGGATTAATAATGAAACCCAGAGGTATTACGTTCATGGGTATATGAAAACCTAAAGAAAGTTTAAAATATTTCAGCCATGGTACTAAGACATTAAAAGAACTTTCCAAAAGGACTTTCAATAATCATAGAAATGTTCCATATCTCCTCTTTCCAAAACGGTAGATTCTAACTACACATGGCTAAAAGGGCACTTGAAATATGGCCACAGTGACCAAGAAAGTGAACCGTGTTTTTACTTAAATTAATTTAGATGTGGCTAGTGGCTACATTTTGGACAGTACAGCTTTAGAACACCTATGATTAGCATCAGGAGCTTACCAAATGTGGAAAAGCTACCGGAAATTGTGGGCTTAATAATTTTAAGACAGTTTAAAATCAAACATTTAAAAAAAAGCAAGGATCTTCACCCTAATCCTTACAATTTAACTGGGAAAATATTCTACTTTTTAAAAGAAGCCAACAACAAAAGACCTGGTATATGCCACGGTACAGGGCTCTAATGTAGAGTTGTTTTCTAATCCTAGCAGACAGTATCAATGATGAGAGACACACGAAACACAGACAAAGCAAGGGCCTATATATCATCAATCAACTATTTGTAGTACATATAAAAATAAGTGTGGCTTTTGGGTGGGCAAAGATAAACTGGTCATTGGACAGGTTGTCTCATTTCTACTTAGGAATTCTCAAAGTAGGAGGATCCCCCTCTAAATTAAAAATGATTTTAAATACAGAAAAAAAAAGTAAAGATACATACAACTAAATGGCAGGGAATAAGATTAATCTCCACACATGTAAAACCCATTCTCAATAATTATTTACAGATGACCAACCCTGTTTCATCTACATCCTACCCATTTGCCCTCATCTGATATTATTTTGAAATAAATCCCACACCATATTATGGAGGAAAACAAAGGTATCTGATTAACTTATCAGAGGGAAAGGTACTTCAGGAAATATAACTGATGTGTTATGGTTTAAAACAGTTATCAGTGTAAATGAAGCACAGAAAGCAAAATGAAGAGAAACCAGGGAAGAAATGGTATAGATGGGAGAGATCCTTAGAACACAGGTAAGCAGCTTTACTTTAAAGCACTAAGGAACTAGTACAGGTTTCAGAGGAGAAAGAGTTAAAGAAAATGAAAAAAGCTGGTTTTTGTGATACATGGAAGCCTAATTACAGCAGTACTGAGGGCAAAACTAGAGAGGAGTATAAGACAGTGTTTCAGCAGTTCAAAGCAAGTATCTTTCCCACATGTTGAAAAAGGAATGCTCCACCCATTTCAGGAAGCTTTCCTGGTGAATATTTAACCATGGTTTACTCTGTTTTTCAATGCTGAATTTTTCTTTGGGATTATTCTGGAAGTAGTTTAGGGAAAGCATGAAACTAGGGAGCCAACTGTGATATGCAGAAAAACATCATTTCAAATCTGCACAATGCAGGACTGTTAGTTGTAGAACAAAAAGACTAATCCTTTGTGTTTCACTTAAATAAATTGCTAAGAATATCAATAAAATGAAACTAATATTACGTTAATCAATTTTATTTAGTTTTTCATCTGGTCTTTGTTTTTCTGACACTTAGCTGTGTATGTGGTGCTGGGGCTCAAACCTGGGTCCTCGTGTAAGCTGGGCCAAGTGTGCTACTGCTAAGTCACCACTTCAGTCAACTAATATAATTTTTTAAATGAGCAATTAGCATATCAAATGTAAAAGGTTCCCCCTAAGTTAAAAGATTTCCCCCCCTAAAGATTTTGTCAAGAAATACTTAAGAATTTTAGTCTTTATGGGAAAAAGGAGAGGTAGGAGAACACAGGAGAAGAGTTGAGAGAGGATAAAGAAAGTATCTAATTGTAGAAAGACTTTTCAAAAAAAGAAACAAATGAAAAGACAATTTTCCAAACTATAAAAAAAATATCAGCTTACTTTTTTGGTTTTCTGGAAGTAGAGTTCGGGGAAAGCATGAAACCAGTAAGCCAACTGTGATATGTAGAAAAACTTCATTTGAAATCTGTACAACACAAGAAAGCAAAAAGCATCATTTTTGCATAATATTTTTAATGAATAAAGAAATACTGGAAATCATGATACACTAAGCAGATATATTCATGTTATTTCAGACAATGCTCTATGTATCTTTAAACAACTCTTCAGCAGCCGCTTTCCCCTATTTTCCTGGGATATTGCTGGGATATTTCCTGGGATATTCCCTGGATTAAGCAAGATTAAGCAAGTAAGATATCTTATGCAGAAGGCTGTTAATATGCAACCAGTTCAGAGGAGCCACAGTCCCTTGTCCATTAGTTAATTAATGTCTAGTTGATCATGTTATCTACTGAAAACCCAAAGAACATAACCAACCCTCAGATCTACACAATTTCATCAAAATGAGAACAAGATGGGAAAAAAGACCAACACAAAAGTGAATGCACAGAGATACCAATCACCTGAAACTGGGATAATCCCAGTTTCAAATATTCAGTTTTCCCCCTTGGGGAAATATGGTAATTCTCCCCAGTTGGAACATGGAGAGACACTGAAAGAAATGAAGGTAGAGCCAGAATTAAAGAGTGCAAAAAGATACAGGAGTGTTCCTCAGGAGACACATCCTAATTAGTCTAGAATCAATAGTCTCCTCTCTACACTATATACCCCCAGTCCTGAGTCCTCTGTATTCTCCCTCTGCCCTCTCTTCCAGAACTCCAAAATAGAAATACAAAGCCAATCTGAAGTAATTACTCAGGGGGAAAATACAGACTCACATTAAGTATGATATTTATAATCCTATTCTGTAAAAAACTTTACTGAATTAATGTAATTTTTAAAAATCAGAGAATGACCCAGGAAAGTGGATAATATTGCTGGACTTAAAACAAAGATATGCACAGTTATACCATTCCCTTCTTTTTTCTCCAGTTCTACATCACAATGTATTTAGTGAGTACTAAATGAAGGATAGATAATTCCTACTACTGTCAAAAACATAGTTTTGGTGGATATAGGCACAATACAAGACTTACATAAATGAAATGATGATAGATCAAGACAGTACTACAAAAAATATAAACTAAAATATAAATTCAGGGAAAACAAAACACCAAAATAGGCTAAAGTAGCCAGGAATGTTAATATTGGGTTACGTACTAGAGTGAGGCTTGAAGAATGAGTGCTTAGCTAAACATCTTTATAACTCTGAGCTTCTGGAAACACTACTGAAACCTTAGAGACTAGAAAGATAAAAAAGTAGGCATCTTTGAACTCAAGACGTTTATAGCAGAAGAGAAGCAAGGCAGACAAACAGAAAGGAAGGAAGGAAAAGAGACTGGGGAGTATGGAGAAGATGATCTGTGAAGATAAAGAATCAGGAAGAAATTAAGATTATCGTTAAAAATCAGATGTTTCAAGCTAACAAAGATAGTGAAAAGATTACACATATGAAAAGAGTACATAAGAACTTTTCCCTTACGATAGTGGGACTGCCAAGACACTTTCACATATTTTATGAGTTTCCTAAAATCCTAAAGAAAATAACAAGAATGAGTTCTGCTTACTCATGTTATACCCATAGTCTTTAATTTAAAAAGGCCTGTTAAAAATGACTTACGTCATGAGGTTATGGGGATAAGCCCTCCACAAGATTGTTGGGTCTGTGATGTAGTTTTCCTAAAAAGACAGGAAAATGAGCCTGTGAGCATCATGCAACATTTACAGTTCCCTATATCAGGTTCCAAACAGCCCACTCAGGTCAAGGTTTTTCATTATTTTCAGTACAATTTGAACTGCCCGTTTTAGGAAAGTGAAAATCAATATGACAGGTAC
This sequence comes from Aplodontia rufa, assembly GCA_004027875.1. Classification (NCBI taxonomy): domain Eukaryota; kingdom Metazoa; phylum Chordata; class Mammalia; order Rodentia; family Aplodontiidae; genus Aplodontia; species Aplodontia rufa. The sequence continues at coordinate 12,935 of PVKS010036543.1, forward strand.
AAATTTTCCTGTCCTTCAAATATCTTTCAATCCAGTAGAGTAAAAAAATACACAAACGCAAACATACACACATAATAAATAACAGAACAGCGTGAAGCATGAGGCCAATAGCCATGGGAGGGATGAATGCTCTGGGTAATCTGAGGAGGGTTTCAGCAGAAGATGTAGCTCCTGACAGAGACAAGGATCACAATGCTACTAAGTCTTATGGGATCATAAGACTACCCAAAATTTTCCCCTTAGGTAACTAGATGTATTGAGATTACATATGTCAAAACAAAACCATCCAAATCTAAAGTAACTTGCCCTTCTCAAGCATATTTCCCAATAGAACTGAAACTCTTATGTTTTTTAAAAAATGTGACAGATTTTAAACTGAAATTTACATTATTGAAATAGTATTAAATAAGCAGAGTTTTTAAAACAGTGAGTATTGGCTTAAAAAGTTGAGTTTTAAGCTATCTCTAGCAGTAAGTGTTGCATCCTAGAAGATTTACTGTGCCTGTTACTCATCTCTAACATGGTGATTAAAAAGAAATTATGCACCAAACTCAAAAGTACTATACTACAGTGTGCTATGTGAATTTAAGGGTTTATTATTTCTCATTATTAAAACTGACACTGCCTTCCCTCTCCTCAATAGTGTAATTCAACTAAAGATTTTAAATGTCTTCTTTGAAAAGTTACATGTTTTAAGTTGTTTAGAAAACAACTGGAGGGCTGGCGAGGTGGCTCAGCGGTTACGGCGTTTGCCTGGCATACACAAGTACGCGAGTTCAAACTCCAGCACCACGTACACAACGAAGTCTCAAAGCAATGAAAACCATGTGAAAAACTAAATAAAAACTGATTCTCTCTGCCTCTCTCTCTCACTGTCCCCTCTTTCTTAAAAAAGAAAAAAAAAAAAGAAAGAAAGAAAACAACTGGAATATTTTTAAAGATGGAAATGACTAGAAATATTACAGCTCATGTAACCTAGTAAGACCAACACTGACATGATTTTGCTAACAGAGATAATCTAAGAATGACTAAAAGATATAGAAATAACAGCCAAAGTAACTAAAAAAATGTATAAGGCTTTCTGAAACAGCAAATGGCTTAGAATTTTTGCTGTATAAAAACTAATTGAGAGAGAAATTCTTACTAATTACACAAGTTCAACAGAAGAGTTCCTAATCTTGGGTGAGAAAGGAGAACACTGAGGTTCATACTTACAGAGACTAGAATGAAAGTGCCCCAAACACAAGCAAAAAGGTAGAATGCACTAAGTTGGCCAGACTCATTGAACTTGCTGTGCTTTGTTTTGGAGAAGTGCATTCGCCTATTAATTTTCTAAAAACAAAAACAGGTATTGGTCATTAAGAATAAATCATAAAATTACTAAATATGTGACAACCATAGTACAGAGCCAGTGCTTTACAAAGTATATATTTCTAAGATTGTATACTTACATCCAACACATACTCTTGAATTATGGCATGAATAATTATCGCCACTAGCATGTAGAAGAAAACTGTAGCCAAATCTTTGATACCATAGTAATAAAGGGATGCTGATTCAGTAGCTTGTTCTTCTGAAGGCCAAAAGGGACACACATACACAAAAATACACATGAGATTATAAAAACAGCACCAAGTACAACACAGCTATGGAAACAAACAAAAGATCAACCTAGTTTAAAAAGTTCTATAAAAACACCATAGGTAATTTGCTCTTGGACATTTCCGAGTCTTAGGAAGCAATGAAAACTAAGGAGGAAACTATCTAGAAACCTTCAGAAAAGCTTCAGAAATTGCTTACACTTGTCACATTGTTAGTTACAGCCATCAAAGACCAAAAAAATGGGGGAAGAAGGCCACACTCAATAAAGTGGTATTATCTCAGGGGTACAGATCATCATGGTCGATTAAGTTGGGCTATTTGCCTATCTTTTCAAAGAACTTTAAAAACTTCTATCTCTACTTTCCAACTGGACACAACATTATGATTCTGATGAAAAATGGCTTTGACCTTTATTTGATTTAGCTTTGATCTGTCAGCAGCAGTTATTGATGGAAACACTATTTAACATTGTTTTTAATCCTTGCAATTGCTTTAATTTTTCAAAACAAATCTAAATCAAATACTTGTGAAATGCTGATAACTGTTCTCAAGACTTATGTTTATTGGTATCAATTAGATAAAAGCTTTATTCTTTTCTGGCTAATTCAAATTTCAAAACATCTCTGTAGTGTTAAGCAACCTGATATCTAAGTCACTAAATCCAACGTTTACAAAATCCAACTCAATGGATTATCTGATTTTACATTCTACATACAAAACCTTAGGGCAGGTTTACTGCCTATGTACATATTTGATTACCAAATATTCCATTCTTCATGTTATATCACTGTATTTAACTATAATCAACTTTCCATAACAAACTTGACTTTCATATAGCTCAGTTCAGAAATAAAACTTTTTGAAACAAATACTAAGTACAGTTTGGATGCAATTACCTGGTAACTCCTAGTTTACTGACATTCCCTCTTATTAAAATAATTGCTAGTGGTAGAGCACAACAGAAGATGAAGAAAATAAGTTTAAAAGAAATTGTTATTCCAAATCCAAAATGTGACTCATAAGTCAGAAAAACTAAACTTGAACATGTGCCTGTAGAAGCCTTGACTGAATGATATTAAACAAATTAAAATACCTACTCTTAAAATTTTCTTATGAAAATATCTAAGGGTAGAGATGGCAATATAAAAAGTTCTCTGGTGTGATTTCAAGTCCATTTATAAATAAATATAGTAAACAGAAAACATGTAAAACTAACTTTCATATAATGTATAGGATTATATGAGAACATCATAAAAACATCAGTTCCTGTTATAACAAAATCATCAAAACAATATTCAGTCTAATCATGGAAGAGATTTGTGAAAATAAGCGCAGAATCTACCATTCATGAGTTCTTCCAGTGTGTTCAACCGAACTTCTACGTAAATAGGAAATTCTTAACAAAAACTACCTACCTGTTGCAGGGAGGGTAACATTGTACTGAAGAGTAACAAAAATGATAGAAGCTTTTGCTGTTATCTAGAAAGAAAAAAAAGGGGGGGGGGATCGAGTCAATTTGTGAACCTTCCCCAAATAAGCAGATAATAGGAAAAACATTACAAATTTTGTCCCCAAATCTAAGAAGCAAGGGTATTCGAGTTCCTGCAGCACCATGATAGGCAGGCACAAGGGGAATTCTTGATCACCAGTGTTGAGCCTCTGAGTTATGATAATTCACCAAAGTATTCTTCTGCAATTTAGATGAGATTGTATAATTCATCTCTAAGATTTCAGAGTGATAACCTCTGCAGTTTCTGTAAATAATAATTTCACAAATAATGATTCTGTTCTCTAGGCATACACAAAGAACACAAAGTTCCTATCAAGAAAAATTGTTAGTGTAAATTAATAAAAGGAAGTATAGTTAAGCATGTGAAAAATGGATCGAACGCCGGTTCTATGAGTTAATCTCCCAAACACCTGGCAGTTAAGTATGTGATAAATGTTTAATTGACTTGACTAGTGCTGAAAGTAAAGCAATCAGAACAGAAACCGAACATTTATAGGTATCAGGCACAAGAAAGGATAAAAAGAGAAGGAATGAAATAAATCCCTGACAACAAGGTGTTCAGCCATGTCAGGAGGACAGGTATGCAAACTGTCATAATTCTGTTGAAATCAGCACCTATAGCACATTCACTATGGGCATCTGGTTAAATGATAAACTTATTTTTTCCCTGAGATAGGGAGCGAAGCCTGTTCTGGAAAGGCTTCTTAGAGAACCTGTTGCTGAGGCTGTACCCTGCTGGAAAACAGAAATTCTCCAGGCTCACAAGGTGGGGTACGAAGAGGGCAGTACAGGTGGAAGAAACAAGGTGAAGTAGGAGTAAATACAAGGCCAGGCACAGCACATACATCACAAAGATGTAGCAGAAAAGCCTAGAAACATTAATGGAGTGCTACAAAGCACCCTGCTTGTTGAGCTAAGTAGTGTAAATTTTACTTTTAGCATGACTGGAGGATTTGGGGGAGGGGGATATTCATTTATGCCTGTTTAAAAATTGCTGGCTGTGGCCTACTAAGTAGTCTCTCCAGCTCCCACAGATCCACTCCACACTGCACCAGAATGATATTCTAATCATGTTACCACGCTCCCTGCCCTACCTGATAAAAATCTTTCACTGGGTTCCTATCTTTTTAGGATAATGTGATCTATACAATTCTCCACTGTTTTACTCCTCTCCTCTGCCTCCAGTCTCTTCTCAGACCATTTCCTCCTAATCCCTGGCCTCCTGTAGTTCCTCCTCCCACAGGGTCCTTGCATAAACCTTCCCCTAGATCTCAGTTCAATTTCATCTTTTCAAGGGAGCCTTCCCTGTCTTCCTAGAATAGGACATTTGTCAGATTATCTCAGAAAACTGTGTACCTTTGCTTTTGAAACACACAATCTGGCATGCTCGTTTTAATTTCTGTCTCATCCATTACAAAGTAAGCTCCTTATGAGTGGGGGCTGTATGTGTTTCTTACTTGTTCAGGGATGTAGGATGGGGGCTGGCACATATTAGGCAACTAATCAATATTATTCAATAAATACCAAATAATATACCAATTAGAGTAAGCATGTACGCCAAGTATAAGACTTCTTCTGTAAGAGGCCACATGAAGGTAAGGCCTGAACTAAGGCAATGGTAGTGGATACAGAAGCTAATAATGCTTGGTAACCAAGAGGAAAAGGGTCAAACATTATTTACTAATGCCTGAAGTTTGAAAACTAGCTGAAAAATAATAAATAAAAATAATTAATAAAATAATAATTATTAATAATTAATAAAAATGTGTGGAATACAGAAACAACAGGTTTTGGGCAAGAGAAAAGAAACTAAGTTTGGGCAAATTGAGTTGGTGGAAAAAGCAGCAGGCACCTAAAATCGAGGTCTGGAACTTAGCAGGTAGAGCCAGTTTAGATAAAGATTTGGGAGGTTCTATTTGCACACAGAAGTCAAGGCTGTGAAAGCATTTAAATCATATCTGTTAAGTGTACAGTATTTATAAAGAAGTAGGACAACATCAGAACTGTGGAGACAGCAAATAAAAGGCCAAAATACATCTCTCTGCTCACTCACTTGCTAAGTGTATCACCCAAAGGCCCATCAACTAAAGGCTTGGACCCAAGTCCTATCAGGAGGAGGTGGATCCTAGTGGCAGATCTTCTGGTCACTAGGGGTGTGGTCTCAAAGAAGACTATGGGATTCTAGGGTCTTCTCCCACCACCACCATGAGGTGAATGGCTTTTCCTCCAACAACGGCTCCCTGCTGTGACGTGATGCTCCACCACAGGCCAGAGCAATGGCGTCAACCAACCATGAACCAAAGCTTCCAAAACTGTGAGCCAAAATAAATCTTTTCTCTTACAAGCTGATGATCTCGAGTACTTGTTATAGTAAAGGAAAGTTAACTAACAGAGAAATGAAGGGAACTGAAGAGAGCCAGGCATTCCAAAAGCCAAGGGGGGAACATTTAAAAAATGTGCACTTAACTAAGTCAAAGTTTCAAGAGATGTGGCAGGGAGAGTGCAGTACACCAGATAATTTAAGAAGTCATAAATGGTCACAGCTTGAGTGATTTCGGCAAAGTACTGAAAGCAGAAGCCCATGAGAGGGACAAAATGGTGTCTAGTAGACGCTAGGTCAAGAGTTATGCTTTTTTTTTTTTTAAAGAGTCATGTTGTTTTTAGGCTGGGAGAGAGAAAGCTTGTGCAAGGGACAACAGGGCACGTGCTAGGGAAAAAGAGAGAAATTAAACACAGAGGACGAAAACGGAATAATGACTGAAGAAATGTGGAAGGGAGTGAAACTGTAAGGATGAGTAGTCTTGAATGTTTCCTCTTATCCTGGGAACAAGATAGTACAGGCTGAGTCTTCCTTATCCAAAATGTTTCGAATCAGAAGTATCCCAGATTTCAACTTTTTAGAATTTTGGAATATCTGCATATGCATAATGAGATGTCTTGAGGATGGACTGACTGTTCAGGTCTAAATACCAACTTATGTTTCATATACACCTCATACACACAGCATGAAGATAATTTTTTATGATATTTTTAACGCCCCCGTCTTCTGCTTATGACCATCATATGAGGCCATGTGTGGAATTTCCAACTTGTTGTGTTATGCTGGTTCTCAAAAAGTTCTGGATTTTGGAGCAATTTAGATTTTGGTATTAGAGATGTTGAACTTCTAATGGATAAGAGAGATAGGTAAGTTCAAAAGGCAGGAAACTGAAGAAATCAACACAGAATAAACTCAGGGTTTTCCTTGTGT
>PVKS010036544.1:0-19272 GCA_004027875.1 Aplodontia rufa
GGGCACAGTTTTATGAGCCTCTTTTGCAGACCTGGGAGATGTGGGTCCAGGACAGGGAGTGTGGTTTTAACAATGGATGCTCCCCTTCCCTCACTGCTCCCACACCTTCTTCAGGGCTTCAGCCAGGCCTTCTGGTCCTGTTTCCACCTTTGATCTCTGCTGCTTCCAGCCTGAGTATTTAGAGCTTGCTTTGCAATCCCAAAGAGGTCTTGCCCTGATCAGGCGGGCTGGGCGTGTGGTAACTAGCAAGCGGATAACGAACGGACGCTTGCTCGGCTCTCACGCCCTTGCAGTTCCCGCACCGCCTCTTCTGCGCAAACCGCTGCTCTGTGCTTGCATGAAAGCTCTTTCCAGTCACTGATCCTGCCGCCAGACAGAGCGCAGGTCTGGGAGGTGTCCTCGCCAGAACGCTGCCTTTAAAGCTGTGCGGGTTTTTCTTTGCAGAATTGACTCAGGCTGGCAGGAATGTAGGCGGGAGAGTGCAAATGCCATCCGGCGGGCCAGCCGCCGCCGCGGCAGTGCGGAACAAAGAATCCCTGGTCGCTCCTAAGTCTCTATTCCCAGAACCTCTGCTAAGATTAGGACTGGTGATTCACAATGCTAGTCCCCCAAACACACCTCAAAATACTGGTGAGAAGCCGGAGATTTCCTGATCAGTCACGGGGGTGCAGGGGAAGGCTTTTGTCTTCAGATCACCATCTTGAAGAGTCTCCCTAGTATGGTCATTTTAATGATATTAATTCTGCCTGTTCATGAACATTGGAAGTTTATTCTTTTTCTGAGGTCATTTTCAATTTATTTTTCACTGTTCTATAGTTTTCATGGTAGAAGTCTTTTACCTCCATGGTTAGCTATAATCCTAGGTATTTTGTGTTTTGAGGCTATTGTGAATGGAATTGATTTCCTGATGTCTTTCTCAGCAAATTCCTTGTTGGTATATAGAAAAGCTGTTGATTTTTGTATACTGATATTGTATACTGCTAGTTTGCCAAATTTATTAGTTTTAGCAGTTTCTTGGTTGAGTTTTTTGAATATTCTGGGTAAAAAATTATATCATCTGAGAACAGTGGTAACTTGATTTTTTCCTTTCCTATTGGTATCTCTTTTATTCCTTCTCTTGCCTAATTGCTCTGGCTAGAATTTCTAATACTATATTAAATATGAATTATGAGAATGGACATCCTAGTCCCAGACTTCAAGGGAAAAGCTTTCAGTTTTTCCCCATTTACTATGAGGTTGGCTTTGTGTCTTTCATACATAAACTTTATGATGTCAAGTTCTTTCTATTTCTAGTTTCTTGAGTGATTTTATCATGAATGGTGCTGATTTTTGTCAAAGGCCTTCTCTGCATCTATTGAGACAACTAAGGTATTTTTGTTCTTAATTCTGTTTATGTGATAAATAACATCTGTTGATTTGCAAATATTGAACTACATGTGCATCTCTGGCATAAAACAAACTTGGTCATGGTGTACAATCTTCTTAATAGTAATATGTTGTTGAATATGATATGCTGATATTTTATTTAGGATTTTTGCATCTAAGTTCATCAGGTGTATTGATCCTTTCTTTCCTTGATGTGACTTTATCTGGTTTTGTTATGAGTGTGATACTGGCTTCATATAATGAATTTGGAAGTATTCCATCCCTTTGTATTTCATGGAATAATTTGAGAAGTATTAGCATTAGTTATTCTTTAAGGATTTGGTAGAATTCAGCTGAGAATCCATGTAGTCTTGGACTTTTCTTTGTTGAAAGGCTTTTTATACTACTTCTGTCTCATCAAAAGATCTGTTTAGGTTTTCTATGTCCTTTTGATTCAATTTTGGCAGATCATATTTGTCTAGAAATATATCAGTTTCTTTTAGGGTTTTCTAATTTTTTGGAGTATAAGTTTTCAAAATAGGCCCCAATGATCCACGGAATTTCTCTAGTGATTTCTCCTTTTCTTCTCTAATTTTACTGCTTTGGGTTTTTTCTATTTTGTTTTGGTTAGTTTTACTAAGGGCTTATCCACTTTGTTTATCAGTTCAAAGAACCAATTTGTTTTTGTATTAATCCTTTTGTATTGCTTTTTCAAAAAAGTTTTATTGAGGAGTTGTATTGTTGTACAATCACAAATGCATATGTAGTAACAATATGATATGCTACTGATCCTAATCCAGAATCACCCCCACATCACCCATACCCCAGTCTTTTGACTCTTCTGTATTTCCTCCCATAACAGATATGAATATGTGTGTATTTTCCAGAACTAAATGATTGAATAAGTATTATTTGACTTCTCAGGTGAGTAAAGAGTTAGCTACATTGTTGATTCCCCCTAAGGTCCCTCCCTGTCATCCCTCTGTCTCCCCTTTTCTGGAGTTCACTTATTTTGGCTGCGATTTTTTCCTTCCTTCTGGTTTTAGAATTGGTCTGTTATTTTTCAAGGGCCTTGAGGTATATCATTAGGTTGTTTCTTTGGTATCTTTGTTTTCTTATGTAAATATTCATAGCTATAAACTGTCCTCTTAAACTCTGCCTCATAGTGTGCCAGAGGTTCTGATATATTGTATGACTATTCTCATTTGAGCGTAAGAATTTTAAAATTTCTCCCTTGATTGCTTCTATCACCCATTCATCATTCAAAGTGTATTGTTCAGTCTCCATGTGTTTTTGTAGTTTCTGTAGATTTTGTTGTGTTAATTGTTAGAAATAAAATTATTAAAAATTCTGAGGTGCCATAAGAAAATCAAACACTTGCCTAGAAGTGGATAAGCAGGACAGGCTTTACTTCTGCAGAAGGTTGCCCTCACAAAGGGGATCCAATGAGCAAGCACACTTGGGCAAGCAGTCCACCTGCTTATATCTCCAACCTGAAGCAGTCTTACCCTTCACTCTGATTGGAGGAGCTTAGGGATACTGTCTGCGTGATTGCATAACATAAAATTGGGGCAGGTACATAAAAGAGCAATGGATGTAAGGGGATACTTGACAACAAGTTTAAAATGGATTATCTCAGTGACCAAGATGAGGTGTGTGGTTGGTGCAGCTAGAGGACACCCTGGAGGTTGCCCATTTCCCATTTGGACCTGGGTGGGCTCTGGAGGCAGGAATATCCAGTGACTCACGTTTGAAATTGTCACACATATGCCTTGTAGTAGATTCAAAAAGTCAGCACTGATTAAGACCCACTTGCCAAGAGCTACCCCACCTACCTGCACCATGGGCCTAGGACAGCTCCAGGGAGGATCTCCCTGACTCATGCTGCCCAGCCCACCTTCTATGCTACCCAGGTCTCTGGTCTTAGGCCAGCAGGGGCCTAGGACACCTCCGAAGAGAACCCCTACCTGGAGCCACACATGGTGGCTCCCAGACCAGCAGGTGACCAGTGTGGCCCTGCACAACTGCTGTGTGGGCCTAGCACTCCAGTCCTAGGCCAGCAGGTTCCCAGGACACCCCTGAAGGTGATATGTGCTTGGAGCAGCACGTGCATGGGCTCTGGACTCTGGTACTGAACTGGCAGACACCCAGGACACTCTGAGGACCCCCACCAAGTGCTGCCCAGCCACTGTACATACCAGGCAAGTCCAGATATATTGGGCTCATGCCAACACCAAGACTCTCAGGTCCCATTGTGGTACACAGGCAGGCCAGTTTTGGCCCTCCCTGCACCAGGGAGACCTCAGGAAAGAGTGACACAACCCCACTGCTATACTTCAAATTCTATCAGGCTGCCTCACACCCTCAACAGGTTACATATCCATGCCCTGGAGCCTAGATCCAAAAGGTGCAACAAAATGAAGCTCCAGGCAGAAGCAGCTTTCTGGAAGAAGGTGGTGTCTGATCTGAAGCTTTGACCTGCAGGAAGAAGCATCTGAAGACCTGCCTTCAGCATAAGGCACCTCAATTCAAAGATCCAGAAGAAGCTCCTAAAAAATGAGGAATCAAAATAGAAAAGGTTCACCTCAAACCCACAAGTCCTTAACCAAGGAACCCATGGACAGGGAGCATGATGAAAACCTGAAAAAATTATTAATGATCTGATTACTAAAAGGAACAAGTAAAAGAAGAGCTAATGAAGGGACTAAGTGAGAAAATTCAAGAGATAAAGGACTATTATCAAAGAAATAGACATAGTGAAAAAGGAAGTAACTGAGTTAAAATCTTCAGCCAATGACATCAGAGGAATGATGGAAGAATTTAATAATAGACTAGCTTCTGTATAAAAAAGAACCTCAGGTCTTGAAAGAATTTCCAACAATGAGGATAGGCTGAGTAAGCTTAAGTGCACAGATGACAAAAAAGAAAAAACAAAAAGCTCACAAAAGAATGAGAAGAATTTCAAAATGTCTGGGACAAAATCAGAAGAAACAATGTAAGAGTAATTGGGATACAAGAGGAAATCAAACAAATGAATGGCATAAAGAACATTCTCAATGAAAGAATTAAAAAAATTTCCCCCCATATCAAAATAGTCAGATTTCTCATCCAGTAAGCATACAGTACATACAATAGGCCTAATCAAAAGAGAAGCAACACATTCAAAATGTGTAACAGGGAAATCAAGGAAAGAATATTAAAATCTGTAAGAGAAACACCAAATCATGTGCAAAGGCAAACCATTAAGGAGCACCTCTGACCTTTCAAGTTAGACCTTAGAAGCAAGAAAATCCTGGAAGGACATCTTTCAAATCTGAATGATCACAAGCTGTAGCTGAGAATATTTAATTTGAAGCCAAACTCAGCTTTATGTTTGAAGGGGAGATAATAACATTTCATGATAAGATCAAACTTGTCCATTCATGAACGGAAAACCAGCATTACAAAGAATTCTTAAACTCCAGATAAAGAACAAGCAAATAATCCTCAAAACCCACAAACAGAGAAAATTAATAAAAGTACATGCTATCAAAAAGACAACCAACACAGCACAGAACTTAGGAATAAAACATGATGACTACGAACCACAACCACATAGCTATCTTAAAACGGAATGTGAATGGTCTCAATGCACCAATCAAAAGACACAGGTTAGCAGATTGGATTAAAAAATAAAATCAACAGTATGCTGCTTACAGGAGACTCAAGGTATGGCCAAAGACATTCACAGGTTGAGGGTGAAAGGAAGGTTAAAAAAAACACCAGGTTTATAGACCACTAAGGCAAGCTGGTGTTGCAATACTTATATCTGACAAAGGAGATAAAGAAGAACACTATTCATACTAAAGGGAAAAATACATCAGGAAGATACAACTATAGTAAACATCTATGCTCCAAATATCGATGCTCCCAAGTATGTGGAAAGAATACCCCATGGTACTTATGGAACCCAACATGATAATACTGGGAGTCCTTAATATTCCTCTGTTACCAATAGAGAGATCATCATAGCAAACAAACAAAAAACCAAAACCAAACAAACAAAGATACATCCAGCCTAAACAACTCCATACAGTAAATGGACTTAACAGACAACTATAGAATATTTCACCCCAAATTGGCTGTTTATCTTCTTAGCAGTGCATGTATCCTCCAAAATAGGCCATATTCTAGTACACAAAGGAAATCTCAACAAAATACAAAAAAGTAGAGATTATTCCATGTATTCTGTTATACCATGACTCCATGATCCTAGCAATTAACAGCAAAAATTGTAACAGAAAATATGTATATACATGGAGATTGACTAGTACCCTATTTAATGAAGAATGGATGCGAGAAGACATGAGAGCAGAAATCAAGAAATTCTTGGAAGCAAATGAGAAAGAAGATACAACATACTGAAACCTTTGGGACAGCAAGAAGGCATTCTTAATGGAAAAATTTATAGCACTGAGTGCCTACATTAAAAATCAGGACAGACTTCAAATAAATAAGGTTATGTTCCATTTTCCTACAATAGGAAGAACAATCTAATTCCAAATCCAGTAAAACACAGGAAATGATCAAGTCAGAGCTGAAATCAAATAAACAACAACAAAACAATAAAAAGAATTGATGAAACAAAGAGCTGGTTCTTTGAAAAACTAAATAAAATTGACCTATCCCCTAGGCAATCTCACTAAAAGAAGGAGGGAAATAAAGCACATCAAAAATCAATCACCAATGAATAGTGAGCAATCACCCCTGACTCCATGGAAATCCAATGGATTATCAGAACCTATTTTGAAAAACTGTACACTGCTAAATGTGGCAATCTGGAAAATATGGACAAATGTCTAGACACATCCAACATCCCCAGATTGATGCTAGAAAGCCTAAACAGCCCAAATACAGACCCTTAAATCCATATAGCAATTAAAAGTCTTCCAAAGAAGAAAAGCCCACAACCTGTTGGATTCCCTGTTGAATTTTACCACATCTATGAGGAGGAGCTAACCTCTTTCCTTATTAAGGTAGTCCAAGAAATTGAAAAGGAGGGAATCTCTCAAACACTTTTTATGAAGTAACAATAACCCTCCCCCAAATAAAACTATAGACCAGTATCCCTTAAGAACATAGATGCAAAAATCCCCAATAAAGTTCTAGCAAACCACTTTTTGGAACACATTAGGAAGATGATTAATCATGATTAATCATGATTATGAGCTTCATTCCAGGGATGCAAGGCTGGTTTGACATATGCAAATCAATAAATGTGATATGCCACTTAAACAGAATTAATGACAGAAACCATAAAGTCATCTCAATTGATGCAGAAAAGAGTTTCAATAAAATCCAGCATCCATTTGTGATGAAAACTATGGAGAAGATAGGGATGAGAAGAACTTATCTTTTTCTTTAATTTTATTGAGGGGTGGTTTTGTTGTACAGTCATAAATGTATATGTAGTAACAATGTGATTCGCCCCGATCCTAATCCAGAATCACTCCCATATCACTCACACCCCAGACTCTTGATTTTTCTATATTTCCTCCTAAAACAGATATGAACATTTCCCTCCCTCCTTTGTCTCTCTTCGTATACATATGCATATATATATATGTATGTATTTGTGTATTTTCCTAGCCATATGTGATAAATACACAGGTAGTATAATACTAACTGGATAAAATTTGAAAAATTTGAAAGCATTTCCACTAAACTTCGGAACAAGAATAGCCTGCCCACTCTTACCACTTTTATTCAGTATAGTCCTCAGGACCCTAGTCAGAGCATTCAGGCAAGAAAAGGAAATCAAAGTAATAAGAATAGTAAGGGAAGAAGTCATATTTTCCCTTTTGGCTGATGACTTGGTCCTATATGTGGAGAACCCAAAGAAACTCCTCCAGAAAACTGCTAGATCTTATGAGGAGATTTACTGGGTATTTTCCCAGAAGAGGTAGAATCAGCACATTACAGTGAGAGAGCAAAATCAGTGTTCATAGCAGCTCAATTTATAATAGCTAAATTAGAGAATCAACCCTGATGCCCTTCACTGGATGAATTGATCCAAAAGCTGTGGTATATATGACAATGGAGTTCTACTCAGGTATTAGAAACAATGACATTATAGCACTTGAAGGTAAATGAATGGCAATGAAAGAAAGAATGCAGAGCAAAAGTAGTCAAACCCAGAGACTCAAGGGTCAGATATGTTCCCTCATTTGTGGAGTCTAGAGCAAATCTCAGACTCGTGTGAAAGGTCAACCTCATGTAGCAGAATCATCAAAGTTGAAGGAATACATAATCTAGGGGAACCTTAGATATGTAGGGGTTAGAAGGAATAAGAAGGAGGGAGTTGAGAAGGAAGGATGATAGGGAACAATCCATGGGGGAATCAACAATGTAGTTTAGTCTTTACTCACCCGAGAAGCCAAATAATACTTACACAATCATTTAAGTCTGGAAAACACACACACACACACACACACATATATAATGATTATACACACACATTATATCTATTATGTGGGAATATAGAAGAGTCAAGAGACTGGGGTGTGGGTGATATGGGGTTGATTCTTGATTAGGATCAGGGGCATACTGTATTATTACTACATATGCATTAGTGATTGTACAACAACACAACTCTAGAAAAAAAGGGATTATTTCTGAGCACATGGTTCCCAATCTAAAATGGCTTTCTTTTGTATGTGAACCTTAGGTTAAGACAACATTCTGAAAATGAATGATCGGATTTTCCGTTTCTCACATTTCCCTCCTTTTTCTTTTTATATCTTTGGTACCATTTTCATTATACTACTTGATATTGTCATTTTTTCTGGTAATTACCTTTTTGTGGTGAAAATCAGCCATGGTATTTAGTTCTTCCCTTTTTAGCAATTGGGATAGTCATCCCTTGATCAGAAGCACTTGATAAGGTCCTTTCCAGTTTAGTTGAATGTTGGCTGCTTTCTAGATCTTGTTTGAAATCTTGTCTCCAGGGTGGAAGTGGTGAATTGCAAATTCTGGAAGGGGGAGCCTCAGTAACAGCTCATTTTAACATGACCAAAATATAGAGCACACACATAGGTCTCTAATTGAGTCAGAACTCATTTGTGTATTAGATACTCCTGTCTAGGAAACTTTTCTTTATAGCTTCAGCCTCTATTACTTTTGGTGGGGCTTGCATAAGCATATACCTTAAATTACACCAAAAGTACCATTGTCTTTTAAATGTCTATGTATGGCTGTACTTTGGGTATAACTCTCCTGCCATTTGTTTAAGACCAAGTTGGTCAAAAGTGACCTAGTTGAAATATTCTATTAAATAGTCAGCAAAAATTCCTCAGAGGATAACTACTGGGAACTAACGGGAAACCCTTTAGCTCTTCTAGTTTCATCTATCAGTGCCATCTGCCAGGATGGGTCAGGGTCTTGCTGACCACATATGGCTTCTCTGGGAGGCATTAGCAACATCTCCCTTTCCAATGACTTTCCTATTTACAGTGTCACCGAACCCTCTGATCAGGAGTTTGGTGACACTCCTCAGAAGTTCAGCCCTACAGAGGTGTCCCTTTGTTGTCTGGGTCCTGGCTCTCTTTAAAGGGTAATTGCCAAAATATTGGCCACTTTTCCTTGGCCCTTTTATTTCCTTAACTTTAATACGCAGGCTTTGGTTTTAAACATCCAGCTGGCCAGTTTTACTAATTCTTGAAGTAAGAGTACTAGGTTTTAACTTTAATGTTTACAGTTTTATAGTTATCCTTTTGCTTAATTGAGGTCAGTAAGAGTACTAGAAAATAGCATTATATTTCATCTGTCCTGTAGTTGATAGCTTAACTCAGGCTTTTCTGTTAGAAGTAGTACTTCTATAAAATATTAACAGGCAACAGTTATAAAGTTTTAAAAGAAAAATACAAAATGAAATTAACAAGACCAAATAGCTTTGAACTAAGAAACATAATTTCCATACATTAATGTGACTTTTGTGGTTATTTTGCCTCCACAAAGATCTGTAAATCTATCAACTCAGTCATATGAGACCCTTTATAAATTTTACTGTATTTTAAAACTTCCTTACAATCTTACATATCTTTAATAATTAATTTTGTATTCTCTTTCTTGATTATTTTGAGATCACAGAAATCTTTATAACAAAAATCACATCCATGATGCTGGTTTAGTGACAGTTGGCTTCGGGTCCCCCAGAGATGAAGAATGAAACCGAGGGACACCGAGACAAGCATAGTCAACAGATTTTATGTTAAGAAAATATTAGCAAAGCATAGGGAAAAGAGCAGACTTCCCCTGGAGAAGAAGGGGATAGAGAGCGGATGAGACTCACCCTTTTTCATAGTTTCATAACCATTGTTTTCCCTCCCTCAGGCCTCGGAGCATGGGTACAGAAGTTGTGGCTAGATTCAGTCTTTGGTCTGTGCCTGTGAGCATCTTTATCAGTCAAACAAATGCAGTACTTTTGTTTGTTTGAAGGGGTGTCTGCATAGCAACCCTCCTTGTGGACCCTACTTACTAGCAGTGGGGGTGTCAAATTGATACGCATATTTGTTAATTAGAAGCAGCAGACACTTTTTGTCCTCTTAAAAGAAAAAGAACTGGTTTCTTCTAATTGACCCAAAATTCCAACTACACTTTTTTCCCCTGCTTCATTGCCCACCTCTAATTAAGGAAACTTTTATTTCTGTAAAAAGGGGAAATGGGACAATGAGAAGGGGGTGCTGTGGTGCAAGCAGTTTGGGTTGATTGAGGGGTCCATGAAAAAGGCCATTTGGAGTGCTCATGGGTGGTTCCACCTTCATCACCATCTGGAGTTTAACAGATTTTAACCTGAAATGAATCAGCCAAAATAAGATATTAAAAAAATATTAATGTCAGAATGAAAATTAACACTGAGCTTCAGAAAGGAAGGAACCAGGTTGAGATCCACTATTTGGTGCCTCAAAGAAAAATAAATATTGTGAGGTACACAGAAAAGGCATCTAATACCATAAACTAAGAGGCGGCAGCTGGGATCTCAAATGACAGAATATAAGGGTTAGATATCACAGGGTGTGGAAGGGAATGACTGTTTCATTAATTACCTTAAGGACTTGGAGGACAAGGCACCACATGCTATGTTTAGCTTCTGGATGCCTAAAATGTATTGCATGGACAGTTGCAGGGCATGTAGCATGTAATTTTTATAAAGTCACAGGTGTCTCCTTGAGCTGTAATTAAGATAGGGACAAGATAGTCATCTTTTTAAGAGCCCATGTGTGGAAGTGCTTTGGTTAGAACTCTCCTGCCAGATGTTTAAGACTGATTTGGTCAAAATTGACCTTCTTTCCAATCTACTATTGGAGTCAGCTAAAATTTGTCAGAGTCACTCTCAGGAACTTATGAAAAGCCTTTTGACTTTTCTATCAGTTATGTCATCTGCCAGGATAGATCAGGGTCTTGCTGAACACATGTGGCTTCTCTTGGAAGCATTAGGGAATTTACCTCTCTAATGATCCTCCTTTTTGCAAAATGTCCACTGGGTGGCTTTCTGTTTTCTAGGTCCTTTGATCCCCCTGACTGGGAGGTCATGTGACCCAGAGTTGCTGAGCCTATGGAGAAGTCTCATTATCCCCTGAGTTTTAGCTGACCAAACAGGGCAATGGCCAAAATACTGACTTTTCCCTTTAACTCTTTAACTTCCTTGAGTTTGGTTTTTGTTTTAAGCATTCAGCAGGCTGGTTTCACCAGTCTTTTAGCTCCAGTGTACTTACACCTTTTGTTTAATTGGGATCATTATTAGTGCTGGAAGTCAGCCTTATATCCGGTAATGGTTTGTTATCTCAAATTAATTCAGGTTGTTATATTAGAAGTCATACTTCTGCAAAGCACCCAGACAAAAAGATTCCTAGTATAAAGAGTACCATAAAATTTGATATATAACGTATTGATGACAAGTTATTCTTATCCAATTATAAAATATTGGATTATATTAATAAATCTCCAATTAAATTTGTTGTTTTGATATAAATTTGAAAGACTATCATTACAAAGAACTTTAGTTTGGAAATATCAACTTGGTAAAGTATTCTTCATATTTTAAGAGACTCATATACTTGGAGGACAGGAACACATTTAATATGCAGAGAAGCCAGTAAACTAAGACAATTACACTGATCTCCTTATATTAATCGAGTTTAACTTTTAAAGAGAAATTTAGAACCCATAGTGTATAATAACAATAATCACAGGTCTTCAAGGGTCAGCAATACTGATGAAGATCAAAGGATAGCTTTAAATTTTCTTAAGTTTAGGAAATAGTGTTAATGATTAGAAATATATTTAGTCAAGGCAAACAGATGTAAGCCAGGCTTTTAAATGGCGGTGTAGCCCTCACTTAATGACTTAAACCAGGTACAAATAATTTAAGATTTAGTTTTCATAGGTAGTAAAACCTAACACCAGGAATTATTATGATAGAGAAAAATAGATCAGTTTTAAGAAACCTTTGTTACTTTAACGCATACAGAATTAGATTCTGGCTTATAGCATTACATTAATATTTGAC
Source organism: Aplodontia rufa (assembly GCA_004027875.1). NCBI lineage: Eukaryota > Metazoa > Chordata > Mammalia > Rodentia > Aplodontiidae > Aplodontia > Aplodontia rufa. The sequence continues at coordinate 11,912 of PVKS010036544.1, forward strand.
CTTAGAAAAAAGCCTTAAATAACTTATTGCACTAGTTATAGCCAAATTTAATTACACATTTTTTGAGATTTATCTTCCACAAACCTTGTGCAACTTAAGATAGTCTATAGATTGTTCACTTTACCATACAAAATATTTTCTCATCCAGAAGTATTTTTACTTATTTTTCATATTAAAGTATATTTCCATACCTATAACTTTTTTATATTTTTTAATCATTCGTTGAACCCTGTTTTAAATCTACATTTTGAAACAATCCTTATAAAATTTCTGCTTTTTCCAATTACCCCTTTTAAAAAAATGTTTTTAAGAGAGAGGGACAGTGAGAGAGAGAGAGAGAATCAATTATTCCATTTGTTTTTCATGTGGCCTTCATTGCTCCAAGATTCCACTGTGTACATGGTTCTGGGGCTTGAACTCACATACCCGCACAAGCAGGGCAAGTGCTATAACCTCTGAGCCATTGCTCCAGCACCCCAATTACCCCTTTTTAATAACATGAAATACTTTTGTTTCACAGCACTTAAAACAATTGAAACATTTGTACTCTTTGCATAGACAATTATACCTGTTAGAATTTTAACTTTTAATAACCTGGCTTTCAGAGCAGACCCAGAAACAAAGCAACCTTAAATTTTCCTTTAATAGACCCAAATACATCACCTTATGGAATTCAAGCCAAGAGTACTTGAATTTATATTAGCTGTTGATATTTTAGCATTTTAACTTTGCAAATTAATCAGATGTCTCCTCTAACAAACACATTTATGAAGATGAATCCCAGTTATGTTAAATCTAATTTACTTGTTTGTAACAGTTAACTTTAGGTTACCATAAACCAAGATACCAGACAAATGTAGATAAACAGCACAAGCCATTTCTCCTCTGCAGATGAAAAAAATCGTAGAAGCAATGAACATTACACTTTAAATATTTATAGAAACCAACACTCTATTGACTGATCACCTAGAAAAACACATGGTTGGGGCTGGAGAGGTGGCTCATCGGTTACGGTGCTTGCCTGGCATGCGCAAGTATGCGAGTTCAAACCCCAGCACCACGTACACAATGAAGTGTCTGAGGAATGAAAGCCACATGAAAAACTAAATAAAAATTGCTTCTCTCTTTTTCTCTGTTTCACTGTCCTCTCTTTCTTTAAAAAAGGGAGAAAAAAGAAAAAAAAGAAAAAAAAGAAAAACACATGGTCTAGTAACCTTAAATAAACCTTTATTCTTATGCTTAACCAATTTAAATTGAAACTCTTAGATTTAAGTCACATGACTTGAAAGTCATTTGGATCCATTTTAAAACATTTAATTTATGAGCACTTATATTATAAGCCTATTTGGTACCATGTTACAACGTATTACACACCTGTACACAAACATACAATATGTATGTGCACACATGTACAAGTGAGGAGAAAATATTTTAGAACCTTTCCCTGAGTAATTGACCTTTGAATAAAGGCAGCAATACAGCAAGGGAAGGGGGTGCTTGGGAGGAGCGAGCATTGCAGGAAGAGTGCATTTGGCTCTTTTGGAGGTGTATGTTACTGGGGAGCTCACTCAGCACTGCTAAATTAACTGGTTACTTGTAGGATACCCCTAAGGGCTGTCAGGAGAGGAGGTCCAGGGAGATCTGTTGTGGGGGGGTCTGTGGGTGGCCCCAGCCAGAATCTCTCAGTTGCTTCACTCCTTTGCTCAATTCCAGCATACAAAGTTGACCAGCATTAGGGGGCAACTGTCTACGAAAGCCATACATGTTCCAAGCCAGGATAGAAAAGTTGGAAATGACCCTTACAGAGCCCAATATATCTGGCCTGAAGGCAGGGGATTAGGAACTATAAAAAGACATGAAATCTGTCACCTGAGACTTAAGACTGGCAGTCATACTAATTGCACTTAAGTGACCAACAGATGCCTAGTTTATTGTCCTCCAGAAAGAAACAGACAGAAAGATGCAAGGTGTAGAGATCTTACCTTGGTGGCGATCATATCCATATCCTGGACAAACCCCCATCTGATGCTGGTTTGGTGGAAATTGGAGTTGTGTCCCTCAGTTTCATTCCTTGTCTCTGGGGCATACAAACCTGACTTCCATCAAACCAACATCACCCATGTGTTCAGATTTCTGACCAGCTTCAACTGATTATCCGAGCCATCAGACTCAGAGGACAGGCAAATTGAGCTCCCCTTTGCTTTTCTGACTTGAATCCTCTTGGGTACAATCTAGGCCACATCATAGGCATTTGCTGGGACAGTGTGGCAGTGTTTGATATGATCTCCCATCTCCACAGCAGCAGCTGCAGTGTAGCCACCTCAGAATGGCTCTCACCTTAGCTCTTAGGGGCCAGTTGAAAAACAGCATTTTTCAAGTACCCGCAGTATACAGTTCAACCTCCAGATCAACTAAGTTCAGGCTGCTTTTCATGTTTTTTTTTTGTTTTTGTTTTTGTTTTTTTGGTACCAAATCTGTGTTTTTGTCATTTTCCCTCCTTCTATGTTGAACCTAGTGCCACTACCACTGTTGCTGCTGTAATCTGCTCAGCTCCAGTGTACTCTTTATTCTCTGATAAATATACCCAAATTTCTGAGTCTCTCAGATATTCTAATATTGAACTTACTGAAATCCCTCTTTCATCCACCTCACTGAGAAGTAGTACTTCTGTTGCTTGAATCATGGCCATGGTGCACTATGAATACAGCTTTCCTCTAATCTGCTACCTTGAATTCCATATTAGAAAATTTTTAAAATAAGGAGTTAGATATCTTTACATGCAAACACATCATTAAGATTTGCCTAAATATAACCAAAAGCTAAGGTATTTCTAGAGTTTTAATATACAGCAGACAATTTTCATTTTAAGATATGTTTTTATTATTGAAAGTGAAAAGTTTACTAATTACACATTTCTCACTCTCTGTCTCTCTTAGATATTTTATCTTAAAAGGGTGTAACATGAAATTATCCAGTTTCTTGATAATGAACTCAGGCCCATTTTCAGTAAGAGCCAGTTGATTGTGTCTCAGGGAGCCAATTTGTTTGAACCACAACTAAGCTTTGTTGACTAAGATTTTCAGTTTTAGTGTCTTTATGAAAGAGAACTTACTGAAATTTGGGAAACTATCTAGTTGCAAACTCTTTCCTGATAGTTTATAATCCCTTATTTTGACTTATCCAAACTTTTAGAATTTTTTTTCTATATCCCAATTTGTCAAAATTTTTTCTTTTGGTAATTCAACTTTACTGGATTTTCCAAAGTATTCAAATTAGTTTTCAAAGAAATAAAAGATCTCATTTTACGTTCTTATTTGGTAGGTTTACATATTTAATAAAACTACGTAATTATAATTATAACTCAAAAGAAAATATTGTAGAATAAACAAATAGACTCTTGATCAAACTTGATTAGTGAATATTAATTTGGTATTAAGAAGAAGAATGGATTATTGCTTCTTGCTGAAGGGGAATAAAAAGAGTATTAATCTGGAAAGGTGGTAAAGACCTTCTCTTTAGACAGCTTTTACTATGTTGCATTTGCAATGTTAGGAAATATTTCCACTGCTTTTATGGAAACTGGTTTAATCAAACTTTTTAAAATAAAAATACATTTTTAGTTTTATATAATTGATGCCATCAATGTGTTTACAACTCATTTTGAGAGTTCCTAGTAATTCTGTGCTCAATGGTTGTCTAGTCATGACCTTCAACTTTAGCTAAGTCATTATGATGGCCTTTTCTTGCCTTTACCTGTCACAGCTACTCCCTGATGCATGACTGCTGCTGGTGTTGAAGGTTGGAATTTGCTTTCTCTGAATTGATAGGAGGCACTGGGACAATGCTCAGTGTAAGGCTAAGTATCCCCCATTGTAGAGGCATGACCTTTTTAATATGTTCTATTACTGTATAAGTCTTGAAGTTTTCCATGTTGGTGGTGGGTGGGGGCAAGCACTGTTCTTAATTTTCTCTGAATGCCAAATACTGTTACCTCAAATCTTTTTAGATAATTCTTTTTCCAGGTTTGAGTAGTTTCTTCCCAAGTATGGTATGATCATTATTCAATGAAATACTCAAGTGGCAATCTCTTTAGATTCTCTGAGTTCTTTCCCATCCGCCACCATGTGTACTTTAGCTGCCTTGATCCCTCAGTACTCTGAATTTTGCCTTCACAGTTCAGAGAGTTTGTGAGACTCTGCTGTGGTTTCCCTTCTTGTATGGTGGCCTATGAAGACTGTCCTGGCAGTAAACTAGAGCTGGCAAAACGCTATTTCTGTTTGTTTCTCAATTCTCAGGGATTATTGTCCTGTACTTCTGACATTCAGTGCTTTCACAACCATTTTTTTCATATATATGTATATTTTTTTGTGTGTGTGGGAGAAGAAATCTGGTCTTTATTAGCCTGCCTTGGCTGAAAGCAAATTATAACTCTGAGACTTAACTGGGAATTTGAAGGTAATAAAACAGAAATAAAACAGAATTTTTCAGTGGCAACCGTATGTAGCTATACTGTGAGTATGTGAAACTGCTGATGACCTTGTAGCACCCACGCCTGAGTGCACATAGCAGTAGCTAGCTTTTCTGCCTTTTCCCTGCTATGATAAGGTTTTCTTCTTTGCAGCCACTGTCTCAAACTCTTTAAAGAAGGGTATTTGCTCTTTTTTTAAAAAAATAAATACCTGTGTAAGTTTAGGATCTAATTGAAGTCATTCTCCTTTCTTCCCTGCCAAATAAAAGAATAGTTTGCTCCAAAGTTATTTTCAAGCTTCAACATCTTAGGAGCTTTCAAATCAAATTGGCAGTTTCCCAATTAAAAACAAATAAAATAAACCCCTAGTGCCCAATTTCAGTCTGTGAACCCCATCATACCAGAGTATGTTACTATATATTGAACCAATTAATGAATATGCACCTGTGAATGTTACATGTGGGTATTAAAGCACACACACAGAAGCATGGACAGAGGCACATACTGGACACCTTAATTGAATCATAAATATAATCTTAGTTATAAAAGTTGGAGGATATTTGAACTTTAGTGCTTGATCCTTTTCATTTTGGTTTTCCTTTCTTTGGATGTTTTGCTTATACCATGGTTTATTTGATTTTCAATTTTATAATTAACATAATCACTATGATAAATGGGATTATATATATATATGTATATTTATTTTATTTTTATTAGAAGTATATAGAGATACAAATGAGGGGGAAACATTATCAAACCAACAGTAGTCAATGTATATATACTTTGTCATCCAGGGGTAATGCCAAAACATGGATGACCACCTTGGGTTTCACCTGTTGCAGTTGCCCCCAGAAGAACTCATGCTTTAAATGGGTATCTCGCAGAGGAATGACATCGGCTTCTGGAATGGTCCCCCCCTATTCCCACTCTCCAGTCTTCTATGAGTTCTTCAGACACCCTCCCCCATCCCCATCCCCCTCCCTACACCTCCAAGTATCCTAGGGAGCCATCCCCCTATTACTCTGAAAGTCATTCAATTTGAAGTATTGTTAGGTTAGCATCTGTCCTACTGCTACCCTATTCTAGCATCCACAGATGAGAGAAACCATTCTGCCCTTGAGTCTCTGAGATTGGGATACTTCACTAAGCATAATTCTTTCCATCTCCATCCATTTGATATCAAAAGCCATAATATCATCTTTTCTAATGGCAGAGTAGTATTCCATTGTATATATGTACCAAAGTTTTTGTATCCACTCGTCGAGTGAGGGGCATTTGGGTTGGTTCCATAGTCTAGCTATAGTAAATTGAGCTGCTATAAACATTGAGGAAGCCACATCACTATAATATGCTGATTCTAACTCTTTTGGGAAAATACCCAGGAGTGGGATAGCTGGGTCCTAAGGTGATTCCATCCTTAATTTTTTGAGGATTCTCCACACTGCTTTCCATAGTGGCTGAACCAGTTTGCAGTTCCACCAGCAGTGTAACAGTGTTCCTCTTTTCCCACAGCCCCTCCAGCGTCTGTCATTGTTTGTATTTTTCATTTTTACCACTCTAACAGGAGTGAAGTGGTATCTCATTGAAGTTTTGATTTACCTTTCCCTGATAGCTAATGATATAGAGCATTTTCTCATATATTTATGGGCTTTCTGGACTTCCAGAAGTGAGAAGTTTCTTTTTAGATCTGTAGCCCATTTGTTGACTGGATTATTTGTTATTTTGGTGTTTAGTTTCTTTAGTTCCCTGTATATTCTGGATATTAGCCCTCTGTCTGAGGTGTAAAAGGCAAAAGTTTTCTCCCATTTCGTAGGTTTTCTCTTGATGCTCTTGACTAGATCTCTGGCTGTGCAGAAACTTTTTAGTTTAATTGCATCCCATTCGTTTATTCTTGATTTTACAGCTTGAACCACAGGAGTTTTGTTAAGGAAGTAGCTGCCGACTCCTATATGGTGCAGTGTTAAACCTACTTCTTTTTCTAGTAAGTTTAAAGTTGTTGGCTTAATATCCAGATCTTTGACCCATTTTGATTTAATTTTTGTGCAGGGAAAAAGAAAAGGATCCAGCTTCAGATGTCTACATATGGCTGTTCAGTTTGTCCAACACCATTTGTTGAACAGGCTATCTTTCCTCCACACCATACTTTTGCCCCCTTTATCAAATATCAAATAGTTAAGGATATGGGGGTTTGTCTCAGGATCTTCTATTCAGTTCCACTGGTCTTTGGTTCTGTTTTGATACCAATACCATGGTGTTTTTGCTACTACAGCTCTGTCGTATAATTTCAGGTCAGGGATTGAAATATCCCCTACTTCTTCCTTCCTGTAGAGTAATGTTTTGGCTAGTCTGGGTCTCCTGTTATTCCTATGAATTGAGAATTGCTTTTTCTATATCTGTGAAGAATGCCATAGGTATCTTGATGGGGATTACATTGAATCTGTATAGGGCTTCGGGTAGAATGGCCATCTTTATTATATTGATTCTGCCTGACCAAGAGCATGGAATGTTTTTCCATCTACTCAGGACTTCTGTAATTTCTTTTTTTAGTGTTTGATAGTTTTCATTGAAGAGGTCCTTAATATCCTTTGTAAGGTTAATGCCCAATTATTTCATTTTTTTGGAAGTGATGGTGAATGGGAGAGATTTCTTGATTTCTTCTTCTGTGGATTTGTTACTGGAAATGCTAGTGATGTGCTGGAGTTGATCTTGTAGCCGTCTACTTTGCTAAAATCACCTATAAGCTCTAGGAGTTTTCTGGCTGATGTTATTGGGTCTTCTAGGTATAGAATCATGTTGTCTGCAAATAGAGATAACTTAACTTCCTCTTTTCCTATACAAATACCTTTGATTTCCTTGTCTTGCCTGATAGCTCTGGCAAGGGTTTCAAGGACTA
>PVKS010036545.1:0-19268 GCA_004027875.1 Aplodontia rufa
TTTTTTAGAGTTATAGTGGGAAGGGGAAGGGAGGGATAAGGGAGGGTAATTGGGGGAGGCACTCCTGGGGATAAATGCAATATCCAGAATATATACGCATTTTATATTATTTTGTTAAAATCTTGTAAGGTAGGGGCTGGAGCGGTGGCTCAGCGGTTTCGGCGCTTGCCTGGCAAGCACGAGGACCCGGGTTCAAACCCCAGCACCACGTACACAACTGAGTGTTGGAGCAACTAAGGCCATGTGAAAAACTAAATAAAGTTGTTTCTATAAAAAAAAAAATCTTGTAAGGTTGCTCAAAAATGAAATAAAAAAAAAGAAATATATAGAAATACAGTTGAGGGGGAAACATTACCAAAACATTAGCAATCAATGGATATAAACTTTGTTATCGAGGGTACAAGCCAGATCATGGGTAACCACCTTGGGTTTCACCTGTTGCAGTTTCCCCCAGAAGAACTCATGCGTTAAATGGGTAGTTCATGGAGGAATGACATCGGTTTCTGGGATGGTTCCCCCATCTTCCCAATCTCCAGACTCCTATGAGTTCTTCGTATACCCTCCCCCTTCCCCATCCCCCTCCCTACACCTCCAAGTATCCTAGAGAGCCATCCCCCTATTATTCTGAAAGTCATTCAATTTGCAGTTTTGTTAGGTTAGCTGTCTGCCATACTGCTTCCCCATATATGCTAGCATCAACAGATGAGAGAAACCATTCGGCCCTTGAGTCTCAGAGCTTGGGAGACTTCACTAAGCATAATTCTATCCATCTCCATCCATTTGATTTCAAAAGCCATAATATCATCCTCTCTAATGGCCAAGTAGTATTCCATTGTATATATGTACCAAAGCTTTTGTATCCACTCGTCAAGTGAGGGGCATCTGGGTTGGTTCCATAATTTAGCTATAGTAAATTGGGCTGCTAAAAACATTGCTATAATACGCTGATTCTAAGTCTTTTGGAAAAATTCCCAGGGGTGGGATAGCTGGGTCATAAGGTGGTTCCATCCTTAATTTTTTGAGGATTCTCCATACAGCTTTCCATAGTGGCTGAACCAGTTTGCAGTCCCACCAGCAGTGTAGTAGTGTTAGGAGGAGAAGTTTTTAACAAAAGGAATGCAGAGGCACAGAGGCAGGGGAGAGCAGGACATTTTCAATGGACTGAAAGACTCTGTCAATTCCTGAGGTGACTAAGGAAGAACGGCAAATCCTTCTCCAAAGAACTAGGGAAATTAAGAGAGGACAAGCACTCAAGTGTGGGGGCTGGAAGCCTGTAAGGAAGGCCCTCCAAGACAGCACTGGGTTAGGACCAGGCCAGGTGAGCTGTCCTTAAATGCATGTGACCATGCCCAGCACCTAGTAGGCCCTCAGTGAGTGCCATCTGAATGGACTGTGTGCACCAGCCTGATGTGGCACCAGAAACAAGAAAAGAGCAGCAAAAACAGGAGCTGAGTCAAAGCCAGAAAGGTAGCCATCTGAGCACCAGCCCCAGCCATGAGCGCAGGCTTTCTCTGGAGTGCTGTTTGAGGATTCTGATTTCCTGGCTCATCAGGAAAGAGAGTGATGATTATCAACATCTGCCATAGGCACAGATGGGCTGACAGTAGTACGTATGACACACATTTGCCATTTTTGGTCTAAAAGAACCACAATGCCGGCCGGGTGTGGTGGTCCACGCCTGTAACCCCAGCGACTCAGGAGGTTAAGGCAGGAGGATCACAAATTTGAGGCCAGCCTCAGCAACTTAGCGAGGACCTGACTCGAAATAAAAATGAAAAAGGGCTAGGGATGTAGCTCAGAGTTGAAGCACCCTGGGTTCAATCCTAAATAAATGAAACACAATGCTGACTCCTGTGGCCACACGACAGGACTAGTTCTGGCCATGGGCCCACCCTCCAGGTAAGGATTAAGTGGTCCATTGATGGACCCCAAAGTTTGACGGGGAAAATCTGGTCTGAGCACTGAGCAAGGGTCAGGGACCTTTTGCTTTCCCACAGTGGCTTATCAAATGTGGGCTCAGAGGGTAACGTCAGAATCCAGGGAAGGTACAGTGGTCTGTGGGCTGCGCTGGGTAGATGCTAACCCAAGGGCCAAGGATTAAAGATGCAGGTTGTGCCTCTGAGAAGCCTAGGCCCCGCTGGGGGCCTCCCTTCAAAGTCAGCCCCACACAGTCAGAATCACACTGAGTTCAATTTTAAAAGAAACTGCCATCTTCTGCTGTCCCAGGGTTCCTGTATTTAAAGAGAAGGAATGAGAAGTTTCACCTTGAATCCACAAAGGTCAAATGTAGGCGTCATCTACAATCCGAGGGATTCACGCACTCTCAGGGGCCCCACCTCCCAACCCCTCGCACACAGGTGGGCGGGAAGCTGGATTCGCAGCCTCCAGGCTCTGCAGGTGCTGCCCCTGTGGGGACCAGCACCCAGACTGCACACACGGGGACCCAGACTGCGCCCCCTTCCCCAGCGCTGCGCACGTAGAGGCCGGGGCTCCATGAGGCAGCCGGAATTTCTCTCCCTGCTATTTTAGTGTCGGGAGCCCTGGGAAGTCTTTGTTCTCCCTGGCTGGTTACGTAATGCTGGAAAGAAAAATCACAAAGCAAAGAGAGGAAGAGCCGGCTGTGGCAGGGAGGCACCCCCACCCCCAGGGTCTGATCCTCCTTCCTCCGCAACTTTTCCCCTAGCTCTCTGCTGCTGTCCTTCTGGGTCCTCCTGTTTGTCTTGGTGGTGCCCCACGGGCATGTTCCCAAGGAGACTGCATACGGGGAGCTGTGACCCCACACTATGGTATTATTTGCAGTCACTGCAGACTCACACAGCCTGGACAGTTTCTCTTGCTAAGAAAGCCGGAAGTAGGTAGTTGCAGGCGTGGATCAGTTCCCCAAAGTTGTCAACAGGTTGCTCATCTACCAACTCTAATGTCCTGGCTTTGGTCCCCAGATTTTTCCTACATGGTCTCAACATGGCTGCTGCAGCACCAACATCACTTCCTTTACAGCTGTGTCCACAGACAGAAAGTAGGGCTTCCTGTTCTTTAGGGAAGCAGGCTTTCCCTGAACCCTCCTCAGCTTGCAGACTTTCCTTTAAGGCGTGTTGTTGAGGACTGGATCACTTGGCTGCCCCTGAGCCAGTCCCTACCGAAGGGGAATTGGACTACGTCACCTGGTTTAGATTCTCCAGTGGGGATGGGTTTTTGGAAATGTGTGAAGCTGTCACAGGGGCTATGGAGTGCTATTGGCATTTAGTGGGTTGGGGCCACACTCGTTAGCCTCTCGGTGATACAGGATAGTCTGGTCCCACAAAACAAGGAAAGAAGTGCTGATTCCAAGGCAGAAACTATCGTGTGAGCACATTCATGAACTTAGGGGAGGTCTTTCTCCCCATACTGCAGCTGGACCAAAGTCTCATGGGAGATGTGGAGTCAGAGGCTCCAGCTGTTCTGCTCCAATGTTCATGAAATCCCCATTGGAAACTGCTCTTTAAACACCAGTGGCTCTCAGCTGGGCTGACTGTGTGCCTGCCCCAGGTGATTAATTGTCGGTGTTTGGAGATTTTTTCTGGTTGTCGCAACTGGAGGGCAGTAGTAGAATCTAGAGGGTAGGGGCCATGGCTCGACAGCCTCCCGCACACGGGACAGCCCCCAGCAGAGAATTATCTGGCTCAGATGTCGACCGTGCTGAGATCCAGAAGCCCTGGCGTGGAGCTGTTGTGAATCATTACTGGGTTGGGCTCAGCTGCTTGATTGCTGAACCAGGCCTGGTTTCTGCTCATGTGGAGGAAACAGGAATGGTGCAGGTGGGTGCCCCAGTGGCAGCGACAGCTGACTCCAGGCAGAACCTCTACAAATCTGCCAGCTCACCTAGGCTGGCCAGCCCCAGCATGTCTGAGATTCACGTTTCCAGAAGAGTCTGGACACTGGGTGGAGGGCAGGACAGCTGTGGTTGGTGGCACTTGAGTTTGCCTTTCTATTTTTCCTCTTCAACTCTATTAATCTCATTTGAATATTCTCTTCTCAGTTTCTCTTTCCATAGACTGGGCTTCAGCTGGGGTTGAACAGAGGTGGCCACCCTTGCTTTAAGAGGTCCTACAAGGTGTGCCTAGGCCTGAGAAGCCACAATTTGCCTAGATGGCTCATGGTAAGGGTCACTCGTGTGGGCTAAGACACTGCGTGTTGGGAATGTGGGCTCTGCAGTCAGAAGGCCCTGCATGTGCACCCCAGGTCCTCGCCAAAAGGCATGAGTGGCTTCCCTCTGGACACTTCACAGGAGAGTGATGTTGACTTTATGGTCATTGTGAGACCCATCAGAGGCCATTGCGAACCCTCAAGCCCTGTAGTTCCCCTGTTCATTTTATTTTATTTTGTGCAGCTAGAGATCAAACCCAGGGCTTCACGCATGCTAGGCATAAATTTACCACTGAGCTATATCCCCAACCCTATGTAGTTTTTGCCCTGTCTCCAGAGGCCTCTGTTAAAATTCAAGCATGTTGGGGCTAGAGCTATGGCTTGGTGGTTACGGCGCTTGCCTGGCATGCACCAGGACAAGGGTTCAAACCCCAGCACCACGTACGCAACAAAGTGTCAGAGCAGCGAAAGCCACATGAAAAAAATAAAATTGATTCTCTCTTTCTCTCTCTCTCACTGTCCCTTTCTCTCTAAAAAACAAACAAACAAACAAAAAAAAAACTCATACCTTTTTAGGAGTGAGATGCATTAATGGCACCATAGATAGAATCACAGAACAACATGGACCTTTGGGCTGGATTAGGAGGTGTTAGGAAAGCAGAGGACTGGGCCTGAGGACATAAAACCTACCGAGGAGTTTATAAGCTGGGATGGGATTGGGTCCTGTCTACCTCCCTGGGAGGGCAGGTCTGGGATAGTGGCACCATAAGGGGTAACAGAAAGATGGAGCCCAAGAGGAAGTAGACTGCAGAAAGAGCCAGAAAGGGTCTGTGGTTAGAATATGCTACAGCTCCTTTTCATTCCTGTACATTAGAGGATGTCTCCTAGAATCCAGAGCAGGAATTGACACAACCCCCCTGTGCAAATTTGGCCCACCACCTATTTTTGTAAATAAAGTTTTATTGAAATACAGCTGTACCCATTAACTTAGGAATTAAAAGATAAGTGTTGAGTAGTACCAGAGGTTTCATGTTTATTCTCTGACCCTTTACAGAAAAGTTTACTGATTCCTGGTCTAGAGGACTTCATTCACATAGACTGCAGTGATTAGGTCCATGAACCTTGAAGTCAGTTAGACACAACTGTGATATGAATGGTGCCACCTAGAATTATGCAGTGCACAGCCCATCAACCGTAAAACATCAGCTCTGCCTGAGAATTTACTGCAGGTTTTTGCGTATTCAGAGGAGGGAAGAAGCAGTATCTGCGAAATGTCAGCACCTTGCAGGGGACTGTATTTCCTGCTGAAAGCTGACAGCCTGAGGTTTGGGAGGATCTGAGAAGGAGGAGAGGTGAGTCTAAATTTAGACTTTCCAAAGCCGACTTGTAAACCAGAGCTGCAGGAATCCCAGAAAGGGACAGTTGGCACCCATCATCTTGTCTCTGGTTTGCCTCCACATGTTAAAAGGCTGGATGAGTGTGAGAATAATTAATTGGCCTCCAATAAGCTGTTGCTAAATCAGTGAAAAATCAGTCAAGGACTAAAGCTCCATTGTTAGGAGCTCTAGGGGCAGAAATTTCTAATTCTGTGTTTTATTATGGTGCTTGCCATGGAGTCGTGGGAGCCTGGGCTGCCCAGGCAAGAGACACCTGCTCTCTGTGAGCATAGCTGAACAGGTGACCTCTCCAGTGAATACCAGCTCCCTGGGTTTGAAATCACACCTGAGATTCAAGCAGCCCTGAGCCACCACCTCCAATGAATGAGCCACTAATCTGGGACTTCTTAGAAACAAGATGTTTTGAACATTATGTCACCTGTGGAGAAAGGCAGCGGTTTAAGAGTAACAGTGGACCTTATGGATGAACTGGAGAAGGAACGAGAAAATGAAGAGGTCAGAGACGAGATGAATAACAATAAACTCAGGTGGAAACTGAAATTGTCAGACAAGGGCTGCGTGGTTAGAGCTTGGGCATTCTGAGAGGCGGCATCTCAAGTTCAGGAACAAAGGCTTGCTGGATGGGTAGGGCTCGTGAGGAGGGCCTTGTTGGTCAGGCTGCTGTAGAACAGTGATAGAGGGACAGCTGGTTGACCACCTCAAAAACAAAGGAGCCACAGCTTGCAGGAACAATGTATGGGACCTGGGTCCTTCCAGTCCTTTGTGCATTAGACTTGTGAAGTGTAGTTTAGTTGGGAGATGACCACTTGTAAAAGCCAAGTAACAGCCCAGGTTAGTATATAGTAAATGTCAGATGAGCGCCACAGGGCTTAGAGAAGGGAGAGATGTCACTGAGAAGTGGGATAGCCACTTCAGACAGAGGGGAGACTTCTGAGTCACAGCAGGATTTCAACAAGTGGGGAGGAAGCAGGAACTGGGAAGACTCAAGCAGCGAAGCCAGACAGGAATGACAGGAGGGTATTTAGAGGTCCATAAGGAAGGTGGCATGGCTGTGTGGCACCCCTGGCACCATACTCTCTGCACACTCAAGCTGAGAGAATATTGGGAGAACATATTCTCATGGTCATGATAAAGAGAGGCACACAGGAAGGACAGATCCTCCCACACATGAGAGGAAAAGGAGGGTTTAAAAATACACGAAGCATCTCTTCATTATTCACAGATTATCTGCATTGCAGCATCTCCAACAAATCCTCCTTCCAGCTGGCTTGTGATGTCATAGGTGCCCGTCCCTCGTCCCTGTCCCTGTTTACAACCCAGCAGGCTCTGTAGTCTCTTCTCACAGAACAAATATGGAATTGTCTCTCTTTGCTGTGCCCTTGGGGACCAAACCAGGCACATGGCACTTCAGTAGAAGGAAAGGAAGCTGCAGTTTAGTTGTCCTTCCCTGGCTTGGGCTGCAGGAGTCAACGGGACAGAATGGGGGCTAAGGGACCCTCTGGTTTCCTTGAGTTAGGTAGCCGGGAGACTGTGGCCCAATGGGTGGTCCTAGCACTGTCTCTAAGTGGTGAGGTGACCTCAACAGAAGGAATGATATTTGGCTATCTGTTCATCAAATGCTGAAAGCACAGGCTGGTGATCACTGAGTCTCAGTGTCCTCACCTGCAAAGGAAGAACTGGGACCAGAATTGATGTCCCTGGGCAGAGATGTTCTTGGTACTTGGAGATGGTGGGGTAGATGACAGTTTTTCATTAATGGAGTTACTCAGTAGGATGGTCAACAAATCTGACCCTATCCAATAAAGGTTGATAGTGACTCCTATTAAAATGAGCCTAGGAGGGCAGTGCCAGACTGAGTTAAGGACATGGGACTTGTTCTCCAGCTTGCTTCCCAGTCTGAAGTTCTGGAAATCTGTGATTGTTTTGCTGCTTTGTCTAATAAAAACTGCAGAGTAGAGTTGTTGAAGATTTGACAAGTCATCAGAAGAGCCAGGATGCTTTATTAAGATGCAAGGGAATGTTTGGCAATAGCAACCACAGGTGACATCTGTTGAGTGCTCATCCAATTCTACACCCTTGGCAAATTCCCCTCAATAGAAGTCCTCAAGGGGGATCCGATTATTTACTATTTCAGATCATGTGTCCCTAAATTTGCCCCATCAATGTCAGAGCATTGAGTTTCCAAGTTGTTTTGCTTCGTTTATTTGCAGAGTTGTGTAGAGCGCACATGGAAAAGTGGCCCCATGGTAGGGGTAGGGGCTGCAGTATCATGAGAATGAAGACGCAGCCCACCCATGTTCAGTCCTTGGAGCTGGCATGGTGTTCTTCTTCTGTGTTCATCAACTTTATGAACGTAGAAAACCTGCCACTCTCTTGCCAGCCACCATGTTGCCTTTATTCCGAGTGCTGAATTGACATTGCTGGTTTTGCTGTGGTCTTCTCCCCCACTTAGTTCCTGTACCTGTAATTTGAGTCAGTGACCACCAGAGGGGGACAGTCAGTCTTGGATTTAACCCATCACGAAGAGCCAGGTCTCCATCATCAAAAAGAATACAGCTCACAGATCCAACCCTGATATAGGGCTGGGAAGTCTGTGCTTGATTTCTGGGCTGGGAGTATAGTTGTGGGTGGGAGTATAGTTTCCTTGTAATTTGGTAAATGTGCTTCTGCCACCTATGTAGAAAGCAAGCAATACAGCATCATTAAATCTCAGTCCACAGCAAATTGGCTCTTAAAATATTCAAAGATATTTGCAAAAGAAGGAAGAAAAGGATCCCTGTGGAAAAGGATTATCAATCCTTTACTTTCTGTCTGCAAACAGTTCCTTTTGGTTCTTCCGATTCCTAGCTAGTTCCGATAAGTATGTTTGGAAGGCATCACAAATTAATTTCGCAAAGGTCAGTAGGGATGACTCCCACCCACAGGCTGCACGTGTTAACCTTGGGGGAACAGGCGTTGACCTAAAAGGCACACCATCTGATGGTCTTATCAAATCAGCCCGTCTTCCCTCTCTGCCAGGGGAGCGATGCACACAGCAGGAGGGGCAGCTGAGCAGTGCAAAGCTGGAATCCCCTGAGCAAGCAGTGTTTCAGCTGGCTGGACAGATCAAATAACACTTGGGCTGGTTAACAAAAGACGTAAGTAGGAAGGTGTTGGAAGCTGGAGCGTGGAAATTTACCCTACATTGTTTCTTTGACAGGGAAGGAGACTCCGTCTGAAAGATGCCGCATTCCTGCAGCCCCTCTGTACACAGGAGAACAGTTTTGGTCGAGGTGGCATGGCTCAGTGGATGAAAGAGGATGCTGCCCACAGAAGCTCCAGAGGATCCAGCTGGCAGCTGAGCACCCCTTGAACTTGGGATGTCGTCGTAACCTGGTGTAGAGCTCACAAGAGGCATTTGGCTTTCTCCAGCTTTGTCCTCAGGACTCACCAGCCTGGTTTGGATTTGGGAAACTAAGGGAGCTGGCAGAACTAGAAGAAAGCCCCTAGAAGACTCCAGAACCCATTACAGGATCTCTTCCTGCTGCTCAGACCACAGAGGGAGACTGTGATATGGCTGAGCTTGGGACCCTCAAGTGAAGGAACGCAGCTCAGCAGACAGCTCCCACATTCCAGCGAGGAAGAACTGCTCCTAACAAAGACGGATTCAAGGGGGAGAGTTGCTGCACAGTTTACTCGGAGATCCATGGTGACAGAAAACGTCACCTTCCCCCAGATAGTCATTGCAGCTTTTCCTTCTAAGATGTTAGATCTGAAAGAAGCATGAGCCATACTAAGCATCAAGGATGGCTCAGGAAGCATAAGGGTTGGTGGGCAGTCTTCTCCGTGACCCCGAGGACTGCAGCCTAAGTCCGTGGCTCTGCAGCTTCGTGACCAAGGACCTGTACAACTCTTGCCTCCAGACAGCTGGTGGCAGTGACCTCACCAGGAAGAAAACATCCCTCAGCTGTGGGACTTGACAGAATGAGGAGTGCTGGGGAGGTCTCTAGCTGGGACTTGGCCTTTCCTGACTGCCCCTTGATCACACGGGCAGCTCCCAACCACTGAGCCAACAATGGCGGAGAGAGGTGACTGCATCGCCAGTGTCTACGGGTATGACCTGGGCGGGCGCTTCGTTGACTTCCAACCCCTGGGCTTTGGTGTCAATGGGCTTGTGCTGTCGGCGGTGGACAGCCACACCTGCCGGAAGGTGGCTGTGAAGAAGATCGCCCTGAGTGATGCCCGCAGCATGAAGCACGCACTCCGGGAGATCAAGATCATCAGGCGCCTGGACCATGACAACATCGTGAAGGTGTACGAGGTGCTGGGGCCCAAAGGCACCGACCTGCAGGGCGAGCTGTTCAAGTTCAGCGTGGCCTACATCGTCCAGGAGTACATGGAGACCGACCTGGCACGCCTGCTGGAGCAGGGCACGCTGACCGAGGAGCATGCCAAGCTGTTCATGTACCAGCTGCTCCGCGGGCTCAAGTACATCCACTCCGCCAACGTGCTGCACAGGGACCTGAAGCCCGCCAACATCTTCATCAGCACAGAGGACCTCGTGCTCAAGATAGGGGATTTCGGGTTGGCGAGGATCGTGGATCAGCATTATTCACACAAGGTATGTCAGGCTGAGTGGCTGTTGCTGGCAGCTCTGAGAATATACGGACACTGTTCCATAGGGCGCTCTCAGATTCTTGACTGCGGTCAGTATTTGGGGGAGGCAGGACGGTGCTAGAAAGATCCTAGTCCTGAAAAGTTATTGGGGGAAATCTGGTTCCTAATCTTAGCTTTGCCACATGGCCATGATCAATAACTCTGGGCTGTACAAGTAGAAGGTTGGACTAGACAATCTCTAAAATTTCTTTTAGCTCTGAACTCTATGGCTTTGAAATCATGTGGTTGGTGAATTTGTCGGCAGCACCCCCTTCGCTCTGCTGTCCACATAACCATTTCATCTCCCTGCAGTCTGCTTGGGACACCCCATGAGGCTTCCCTCCCTATGAGCTCTTCCCATCAGATGCTGTCTGTGTCCCTTTCTCTCAGTTGTGGAGAGTGGGCCCAAATGCTAATCGGATCGAGTAATGCTCACTGTACGTTAGCCAGCTAATTCCAGGCCTCCTGAGTTCTGTGACACCCTCGTTCCTCAGTGTGATGGGAAAGTCATGGGCATCAGGATGGTACCATTACTATCCCCCACAGTGGAAAACTAAGTGCATCCCCAGCTGCAGGGATCAGAACTGACCTGATAGGGTCAGTCTGGTAGGGACACATGTCACACTGACCTTTGTTCTCAAGGCCAAGAGTGCCTGAGTCTCCCTGATCCACTCTCTTCAGGAGCTGCTAGTTCTCTGACATTCTATCTGTTCCCCTACCCCAGGTTCCCACCACTCTGGGGTACCTCTGAGGCCTCAGGGTAAACATATCTCCAGATGCTCAACAGAGTTTGGGAGATGCCTCCCAAACTCCTACAAAAACTTCGTACTTTGAAATTTATAAATTTATTTTATTTTGTAGCACTGGGGATGGAACCCTGGGCCTAGCACCTGCTTGGCAAGTGCCCTACCACTGAGCTACACCCCCAGCCCTGTACCTTGAAACATTTTATGAGAGTAAACCACCCCTAAGAAACAATTGCTCCATAAACTGTTAACAGCCAAGGGGTGGGGGAGGGTCACGAGCTGTGGAGGTGACTCTGACCTTGAGCGTGTGCAGCTCTGCTCCCTAAGTAGAAAGGCTCTGAGTTGCCTGCTGTGGCTGCGGCAGAAGGGCATCCCTGGCAAGGGTGGAGGGTTCCCTGTCCCACCTGCATTGGTAGGAACTTGGGTTCTGGCCCAGATTTGAAGCCCACATCAGCCTAGCTGCCTCTGGGTCATTTGTGTCACAAAATACTTTCTACCTTAACCATGACTTGCCCTCTGCTCCAACTCTAGCATCTGAGACCTACTTTGTAGGTGGTAATATCCGTGGTACAAAAACAAACAAACACAACAATAACAAAAGAAGTCCCTTCTCTGTCTTCCTGAGCAGTTTCTCCCTGTTCTTTTTTCTAAGGTGCAATAACTCCAAACAATCAAATCAAAAGTTTTACCCAAATAGTTTTTATTTGGTAAAAGACCCAGTGAATCCACAACGCTTGTATCTGGGACACACAGAAATCACTTCTAAATTGGAATTAGCAGTGCCTTCGGGAATCATAATATGATGAAAAAGACTGATCTAGTAGTGTTAGGGGAAGAACTTAGAACAACATGCGGTAGGCCCTCAGTAAAGTCAGGGGAGATGTTCGTTGCAGTGAAGATAGCTGTAGTAACAATTCTTTGGGTGGCACGGGTGAGCAAGCCACACTGAATGAGCGTCAGGGCTCTGGGCTCCTCTGGCAGCGGTTGAGAATCAGCATGGGTGATGGGTGTAGAAGGTCTTGGGCAGCAGGAAGAATCACATCCATTCGTGTCATGGCTAAGCACCCAGCAAGTCCAGGCCCAGTGCCGTGGTCTGGGGACAGAGGAGCCTCGTGTGACTGGCCACAAGGGCTGTGTTTGGCCTCATAGCCCTGTTACTGCCACTTTGTCCTTGGGACTTTCATTTTCCCAGTGCAGAGCAATTTAGAAATTCTGACTTACTCTTGTCAGGCTCTCGTCAATAAAATTAGCTGTAGGAGGTTAAAAAAATAATTGGAACCAGTTACTAACCCAAGAGGAGCTCAAATCACCCCCACGCCCTGGGCTTGGCAGGCACCACCCGCTTCCACCCCCTTCTCCTTCTTCAGCTTTCTGCTTTTAGCTTCCTGCCCTCTGCTTCCCCAGTGATGATGAAAGGGCTTTATATTTGGTGATTTTATTTATCCAATGTGCATTTAAATCAGTTCTCATTTAATCCTTATAATGCTATGAGGCACTCAGGGCAAAGGGCCCATTGGAAAATGGAGAGAATTGGCTTTCTCAGCTCACACAGCTGGCTGTGGCAGAGGGACCCCATAACAGAGGTCTTCTCACGTCTCATTGTGGGGACTGTCTCTGAACTCTCTGCGTAATGAAGCCTTCCTGGATTCTGGGCTGGAAATAGCCCTGTATCTTCCAACACTGATGGCTCTCTGCTCTGTCTTATGAGTATTTGTGTCCGTATCTGTTTTCTCCCAGGCGAAAAGTCCTTTGCTCCTTAAGGACTGTCTCTTGATCATCGTGGTTCCCCCTGTGGAGTCTGACCACTGTGCCTGAGATATGGCCTGCCGTTGATCTTGCTGACTGTATTGAATGGATAGAATTGTCTTCCACCAGCACTTTGCAGATAGGAAGCTGATGGGTGCATTGGTTCTGTGTGGCTAGAAGGTTGGACTTTCAGAGAAAGAGCTCAGAATTCTTCCAGACAGTGGACGGGTTAGGATCACACATATCTACTATGAACATCTGCTCACCCCAATGTGCATAGAGGATGATGTCAATGAGCAAGAGCTTGAAACTTAAGCTATCCTGAAGTTGTGTGGGTCTGACTCCTTTTGGAGATGACCACGCTCATCCTGGCTATAGCTCAGGGCTTTGTGTGGGTACTGAAAGGTGCTCTTCTTTCCAGGGTGTTTTGACCCAGTGCCAGGGATAGGCTGAGTTGGTCCAGCCAGGGACAGTTTGAACCTCTTGGCTAAGCATGAGCTACCCAGCAGCAGGCAGCACGTGACACAGGGACTGCCATGAGGTGAGTGTCTGATCTAGAATTCTTGTTAGAGTGAAGTGAAAGTGTGGAGGTCAAAGTGCTTTCAGATGTACAAAGAGTGGAATACTAACCAAACTATTTGCCTGGAACACCAGGCAGACACCCAGGTCAGCGTACCCTCCACTGAGATACGGACCCAGCTCTTGACATCGGGGTGAGTCATGAGCCCTAGCTGAGGCTGGCTTCCCTGCTTACCTCCACAGCACCGATGAGTCCTTGTTTGGGTCAAGCAGAGGCAGATGAATGAGCAGAGCAGGTTTTCCTTTGAATTTATCCTATTAGGAAGTAGAAGATCTCAAAAGAAAAAAAAAGTGTTGTCTTAAGACTTCACTTAGCCCTGTGCAAACGCTAAGACACGCCAGGAACCCCTGAGAGCATGCAGAGGGCCGGGGCTGTATGAACTTGTCCCTGTGGCCTGGAGAAAGCACCACTGTTCATCCTGCCATGGAGCCCTCACTGTGGCTGCCAGCAGACCTGCTTTCGCAGGGGCGCAGGAAGGAAAGGGTCCGTCAGAATTTGGTCATCCAAAGGTCTTACAGTTTGGGTGAATCATTCGAGTAAGGCTAAGCTTTCTGCAGGGCTGGCCTGCCTTTGATCCCTAGCCCCCTTCCACTCCAGAGCCATCTGTCTTCTTGCCTCCTTCATGACCACCTCCATTTCTCATTAGGACTCCTTAAAACTCAACTCGCTCACTCAGGACTGCTGGAATTGTGGTTCCAGAGCTGCAGACTCAGCTCACCTGGGAACTCCTTAGAGGTGCAGATTCTCGATTCCCATCTCAGACCCGCTGAGTCAGAAACTCTGAGGGTGGGCCAGGCCATCTGTGTCCACAGGCCTCCCGGTGATTCCAGTGCTCCTGACCTCCTAAGAAGCACGCTCTGGGAGCAAAGGGCAGCCTGCCTGTGTCAGAGCTGAGGCTCCTGGAGTGCGCTGCCACTGGGAGCTGTGATTTCACACAGCAGATACGACAGCTCGTCCCAGTTAGCGAGGGGGATTTGAGGCAGGCACCTCAACCGGGAGGGGAGGCTGATGGTGCAGGATGAGCACAGGGTGACTTTGCAGGTCCTGTCACAACACCTTGGAAAAGCCTGTTCCACCATAGCACAAGTATGGCAGAAAGCTACACAAACTGGGGGCCTAAACCAAAAGGAACACTGGTTCCGTTCAGGTTTGATTTTAACAGTCAGGTGGCATGAGCAGTGATCTGGTGTAAATTACTTCACTAAGATGTTATTAAAAACAAAAACACAGGTTTCACAGTTCAGTAAGATTGAGTGTTTGAGGGCTCAGCAAATCTCGGTAGCTTGTTAAGGCTGTGGTTCAATTCAGGGCCTCGCAGGAGGCAAAGAAGACTCGGGTCGAGCAGACAGCCGCTCACCGAGCCTTCATGGGGGTTCTGCCCACAGGGTTTGCACCTGCTGTCCTGTTCATTGGCCTCGCTGCCCCCTCTCCTGGTCACTTTGCCTGCCTTCGGGGAGCAGGGGGGCTTCTTAGGCCAGGATAACTTTTCCATTTGCTTGAGAAGACACACAGAAAGTCCCCACCACCCCAGTGCAAATTCCCTTGACCATGAACCTTGGAGGAAGAACGCTCCTCTCTGGTCCTTACCAGTGCCCTTCTGGGATCTGTGAGCTCACAGTCTTGATGGCTCCTCGTGACAGATGGCAAACCCCAAGGTGCGGGGTTGGGAAGAACTTGCCCAGGACCCCAGAATAGGACCAGGATCCATAGTACCAGCACTGTGAGGGGACCAGCCACCCACAGAGGCCCTGAGAAAAAAGGCTCATGAAAGGACACCTGGCTGAGGGACCAGCTAGCAGGAAGGTCACTTTCTTCTTAAGCCGTTAAACATGTTATTCCAAATCAGTGGAGCTGAAAAGATTTATTTAGAAGACTATGAAATATCCATTTTTGAAGGGAAAAAATACGGTCTAGGGGATTAGAACAGAGGTTGTTCTAGAGTCAAGTGTCCCTGAACACTCAGGCAAGTTGGAAAGCTCATTTTGTTGGCTTTCAGTGCCCGCTTTCCACTGCAGAAGAGGCACTTCACTCTGTCCCTGGGTGGTGCCCTCATCCATACCACATTCAGGTCCTCCCTGCTTCTGGGCAGCAACCCCACTGAACTCAATCAATGATGTTATACACTTTAACAACTGGCATGACCCAGGTACTAACCCATCATGATGCACCAGCCAGAGTCCCTGCTCCCCAGAAACTGACCCTTGATTGCCAGATCAAGGTGTTAAGCAAGGGAGTCCGGCATGGGGCGGTAGCTATTTACCAACCAGTTTTCAGGCATTTCATGATTCTGACCGCAGATCTAGCATGCCTGTGCTTACCAGCCATGCCCTGTTACTACCCCTAAAATCAAAGATCACCCTTGGGTCTGGCTCTCTCTTGGGGGTGAGCAGCTGATCAAATGTCCCTCCTGACAACTTCTTCTCAAATCCAGCCTACTCAGCCAGCTGGTACTTGCCTACCCATCAGAGCTGCTCCTTCTTATGGCAAGAGCTGAATCTCCAGAAACCAAGAAGCGTTCAGCCTCCTGGGAGTCTAGAGCAGCAGAGTTGGAATTTCAAATAGGCTTGTGGGTGACAAATTCTTTGTTTTTGAAGTTTATCTTCTGCGTATAGAAGATTATGAGTTTATGCCTTTTATTATTTCAATATCTTAGAAAATCATTGCTTTGTTTCCTATCACTATTGTTTTAGCAGAGAAGTTGATCTTCATATCATTATTTCCCTCTATGTAATATGTTTTTCCCCCTCTGGTCACTTTCAAGATTTTCTCTTGGTCTTTCACTTTCAGCAGCTTGATGATGATGTGCCCAGATGTAGTTTTATTTATGTTTATCCTATGTGGGGTTTCGTGAACTTCTTGAATCTGTAAGTCAATTTTTTTCCCACCAAATTCTGAACATTCCCAACAGTTCTTTTTCTGCCCCCCTTTATCTGTCTTTACCTTCTGGACTCTGATTATATGTGTATTAGTTAGCACAGTGTTGATACAAAAGATTGCCCAATCTTTTTTCTCTCATTTTTTTCAAAATGGACTGTTTCTATGACTCTGTCTTCAACTTCACTGATCTGTTCTTTTGACATTTCTAATTTGCTGTTTACCCCATTTAGTGAATTTTTAAAATTTTGAGTAAGGTACTTTTCTATTCCAGAATTCTTTTATTTTTTATTTGATTGTCTTTTTGTTGTTGTTTGTTTTTTAGTTCTCATATGTGTGCCAAGATTCTCTTTTTACTCATGAAGACAATATTTTCCTTTAAGTCCTTGAACATATCTATAATGCCTAAAGTCTGCTAAATTCAAATGTGGGACACATTGGGATCTGTTTTCTATTGACTGTTTCTTTTTCTCAAATTTGGTTTGTGTTTCTCTGCTCCTCCGCATTTCTACTGTTTCTGCTTGTTTTCAGCATTGCAGTTGATACTCTGAAAGGAGTCCAAAATTATGATCTTTCTTTGATGAGTATCAGTTTTTATTCTGGTGGGCAGTTAATGTATTAGTATTTCTCCCTGGTCCTGTCAAGACTTGGCTTTAGGCTTTGATAGTGCAGACCTAAAGTAGTCCTTACGTAAGAATATGGTCCTTAATCTGATGGCATGGCTTTTCTGTTGTTTTACCTCAATACCTGCAGTGTTAATAAGGGCTGCCTCTCTGGCTAGGCAGGGATCCACCCTCTGCCAGCACTCTGCTACCTCTAACACTCTGTTCTGCTCTGAGTTTGCTAGACCTTGTCAGAGTCTCACTCTGTATGTGCAGCACAGTCTTCAGTTAGAGATCTACGGGGACCCCTCATGCACCAGCTCCTAGACCCCTACCCTCTGAAGCTCCTTCATCTCCAGGACACCTAGGCAGAGTGCCATAGGAATCATGAAGCCCATTTAGCATTCTTCCATTCCTTCTCTCAGATCCCATTGTCCGGTGCCTGAAAATATCTGCCGTGTATGCTTTGTCTGGGTTTATATTTGCTAATCCAGTACTCCATTGTGACCAGAAGTAGCGAGTCCTAACTGTTAATAGTGACATTGCTCTAGGCAATTGATCATTTTTGAATGGTAGATCATAAGCACCTTGAAGGAAGGGTTGTTGACTTGTTCCTGTGGTGTGCTTAATAAATATAATTCAGTGGGAGAGCCTGGGAGATAAGTGTTGAATAATATGCTCCTTCTTTCCTTTATGTTTGAGATTTGCAGTGCTGTGGCTTGCATGTGGTTTGTCCCCCACATATTGAAGGCTTGGCCCCCAGCATGGTGATGTTAAGAGTTGGTGGGACCTTAAAGATGAGGTGCTTAGTGGGAGGTCAGTTGTCATTGGGTGCCCTAATCTTGAAAGGCATTGATGTAGTTCTCATAAGACTTTGGTCAATTTTTCTAAGGTTGTTTTAAAAGAGCGAGCTTGGCCCATCCTTTCACGCTGGCCTCCTATCCCTGGATGTGATCTCTCCCTCTCACTTGCATTCCTATCATGGTGCCATGTACCGTGAGTTTACACAACCAGAAGGGGCTTCACCAGAGCTGGCACCACGTCGTTGTTTGAAATTTCAGCCTCCAAAACAGTGAGCTAAGTAAACCTCATTCCTTTATGAGTCACTCAGCCTCAGGTATTTTGTCATAGTGACAGCAAATGGACTAATATGGCTGGTAAGAGTGCTCCCTTTTGGAAATATCTTTAGTCTTAGCCTTTGCTGTGGTCTCTCCACTTGCTATTTCTAAGGTGTAACTGCCTCAGGAGCATGATGTAGTCCTTTTCTGCAGGCAGATATTCCTTTGTTTATCCTGAAGAAGGAAGATTAGAATTTGAACCAAAACTATATCCATTTTCACCTGAAATGTGGTTTCTTTATTTAGCCTTTGCTGTGGTGGCCTGTAGAGAAGATGGTAGGACAGAAGCTTCGAAGGCAAGGATCATCTTGTTATGATTTTCCTGTGTTTGACTACCTTATAGATCAAATCACACATCTTTGAGCTGGGGGAGACTAGCCCTTGTCTGCAGCGTCATTTGCAGCTGCCCCACTCACCGAGTGTCACATCATGGACTTGTCACCACTCCCTGGAAAGAACTTCATACCCAGTGACACCTCTGGTCCCTCAGCTCTGTTCCCACACACTGTATCCTCTGCTCCTGCATAAACTCCTGCTCACTCCTGCAGATCCTGTGTGGATGTCCCTTGTCTGTGAAGCTTCACCCAGAGCCCAGGAGTTAACCACACCTTCCTCAGGTTGGTCAGAGCAGTGCTCTCATGCTGATGTGGGAATCGGTTTACTGCCTCTTCCCAGGCAGACCCAGTGGGGCCCTGGGACAGCATGTGCCTCATTCCTGGCATCTAGCATACTATCTGGCCCATCATATGTGCTCATTTTTTTAAGAGAGAGAGACAGGGATAGATGGACAGAAAGAATCAACTTATTTATTTTTTTCATCCGGGTCTTGCTTTTCTGACACTTAGTTGTACATTGGTACTGGAGTTTGAACCCAGATCCTCATGCACGCCAGGCAAGCACTGTAACCACTGACACCACTCCAGCCCCAATATGTGCTCATTAAGTGCTTATTGACTAACAAACACACCAGGACTCTGTCTTTCTGTCGAACAAAGCGTGGTCCTCGAGAGCCCACAGGATAAGGCATAATGTTCTCCTCCTGGGGTGGCTTCCAAATGTTTGGCGTTGTCTGTCATGTCCCTCTGTGGGCTGGAGCCCGTCATCTCCACACAGCAGTGGGCAGACTGCTGTAGGTGCTCGACCGGTGTTTATCTACTTCATCCTCGTAACAACCTAAAATCATAGATGCTGTTCTTGTCTCATTGGACAGGTGAAGACACGGAGGCACAGGGCGTCACTTGCCCAAGGTCACCCAACTGTAAATGACAGTTGGATTTCAAAGCCCGGCAATGGTGGTTTGAGCGATCCTGCTTTGAGCCCCTGGCTCCCCTGCTTTAATGACAGTTTTCCAGGCACATCCTGACTGCCGTCCTCTCCTGCCTGTCAGGTCCTTTCCTAAAGTGTGCTTTCCAGAACCGACCCCATGCGATTTCATCCACACAGAGTCC
>PVKS010036546.1:0-19287 GCA_004027875.1 Aplodontia rufa
GATTGACTTTTTAAAATGTTGAGTATTTTTACATTGGAATGATTCGGGCAACTGTATAAAATGCATAGGGCATACTGTTAAAAGGACAGGGAGGTTTGCAAGATGTTACAGATAGCATGGTGCCATGTGTATAAAAATATAAGCTGTAGATTCAGAGAAAAAGACCTCAGTTCCCATGTGTATCAAACTATAAGCAGCCACCATCTGTGGATGTGGGATTACAGTTCAAGTCTAGTTTCTTCCGTTTGAATATCTAATTTATTCTCGTTTCTTTAAATAGACAAATATTCTGTTTAGAAGAAAGTCATACACATATCTCCAAAACTTCTATGTTAATTAAAGGAAAACAAAATCAAGACATAGAAAAATACAGCAATGTACAACTAAGGACAATTTTCACTTCTCAGAGTCATCCTCAGACAGAGGCGTGAGGTTTCTGATCTCACTATTCTCTGCCCCTGCCATCAAGCAGTTCGGAGGCAGCACGCATTCTCCTGGTGTGGTCTAGAGGCGATGGTAGCACGGGGTGCAGAGGGCAAGTTTCCACTGCCCCCGCATTTGCTCCATGCACCATCACATGATGCTCTAGAGGCAGAAAAGCTGCAGGAAAGGAGGAGCAAAAGGCTGAAATCCTGTCCACAGTACCACTGCAGAGTGAGAAAAGCTTCATGCCCAACAACGCAGCTTGCTTTATGCAAGCAATATGATTAGATCTTCTTTATCAGGGATTGACTTGTAATGATAATTTCAACCGAGTCTTTATAAAATCGTGGATGTGCTGTAGGAACATAACCAATCAGTTGACTCTGCAAGCTGAACCACATCAGAGATGTGGTAGACATTGGGTGACATGGGCATGGTGGTGCTGGTTCTGTGACTGCAGCCCTGCCAGAGCTGACTGAGGACAGCCAGGGCCACCAGTTCCCAAGCCTTCGCCCCAGCGGCTCAAGAGTTAGGGCTGCACACCTGGATGGTTCTCCCATCCAGGAGAAAAGGACAAAGGCAGGCAGGCGGCTGGTATCCGAAAGGCAGTGGGACCCTGGTGTCTTGAGGGATAGGGCTGGGGCATTGGCAGGAGGATTGAACAAAAGAGAACTCAGCTCCTGAAGGATTCCAGTTGAAACGAGGTTCTGCCACTGCCCAGGTGTGAAAGCTTCATTGTAAGATCTGCATTGAGAGACCATGGAAGAGCTGGACTCCCTAGCCACCTGGTTATGGGTGGAGATGCTCTGCTGCTTCCTCTCTAAGATCCCCACTGGCCCTCAGTGCACCTGCAGCTGATGGCTAGGAAGGCCCAGCTTGACGGAGGACGTAGACGGTAGTTAAGTATCTTTTTTTAATTTTTATTTTATTCAGAAATTTATTTGTTGAACAATCAAACAAGCTTCTAATGAAATAATATAATATATATATATAAATTCTGAAAATTAGTTTTACCCCCAAGAGCCCCCCCCCATTACCCACCCTTATCCCTCCCCCCCTTCCCAATACATCTCTACAAATGCCTTAGGTTGTATGACATTACACCTTATCCGGATTTAAAACATGATAATAGACCTCCTTTCACACTGGCCAGGGTCTAGCTCCAGCCTCCACAGATAAGTGGAGAAATTCGACCCTTGGTTCTCTGGGTTATGCTGACTTCACTCAACATGATTTCTTCCATCGCCATCCATTTACCTTCAAAGGCTGCAATGTCATTGTTTCTAATTGCTGAGTAGAACTCCGTGGTATATATGCACCACAGTTTTTGGATCCATTCATCCAGTGAGGGACATCTAGGCTGGTTCCATAATTTAGC
This sequence comes from Aplodontia rufa, assembly GCA_004027875.1. Classification (NCBI taxonomy): domain Eukaryota; kingdom Metazoa; phylum Chordata; class Mammalia; order Rodentia; family Aplodontiidae; genus Aplodontia; species Aplodontia rufa. The sequence goes on from PVKS010036546.1 coordinate 1,802, forward strand.
TATTGTAAACTGAGTTGCTATGAACATCGATTTCACTGTGTCACTGAAGTCAAGGATCTTTTAAACCAAAACAGGAAGACTTATTTATCATTTATATGTCACAAAGGCAGAGATGCAGAGAACTAGCCAAAGGAAAGATAACATAAAAAAACAGAAGCCCTCAATGGATCAGTGTCCTCAGACTCAAGCCCTGGATAGCAAAGTCTTTGGCCTTCTCTCTCTGATCACCCCTGTGGCTCTTGCAGCAACTTTAGGCCACATGTGGCAGTCTGACAGGAGCTTGGGCAGTCCTGGACCTCTTCCCACCACCCTAGGCTAAAATGTGTGGCCGGGGAGTGGCTGGATGAATACCATGGCCAGAGTCACAGAGGAATGATCCACTGCCCAGGGTGAAGATGCCCTCAGGTACCAACACTGCCACCTGGGGACCCAGTGCAGGCAAGCTGCGTACTGGGTTCTAACCATGTCCGCTTTCAGGCATAAGATTAGGTAGGACTGTTGCTTCTCACTGCTGCTTCCTGTCCCTCTAACAGAACACTTGACACGGGCTACTGATGAGGTAGTCTGTTTTGGTTTATGGCTCTGGAAGTTCAGGTCCAAGGTTGAGCAGCTCCTTTGGTCTGGGTCTTTGGTGATGGTGGCACAACATGGTAGCAGCGTGTGTCAAAAAGAGTGCTCCATCTCCAGCCAGAAAGAGGGAGACCAAGAGACCAGGGCTCCTCGGTACCCTTTGAGAGTGTGTCCCCTAGAGACCTGATGATCTCTGCTGATGAGGCTCACCTCCTCAAGGCTCACAGCATCCCCAGTAGCACCATGCAGGGATCAAGGTTTGGCATATGGCCTTGGGGGACACTCATTACTAACTGTAGCATCTTCTCAGCCCATACCTGAACCAAATGCCAGCCTTGCAGGAAAGGACATGCCCATGCTCACGAGACTCTGTGGAGTCCCCCGTTAGCAATAACCCTGGATTAGGAATATTGTTCCTCTCATCAACCCCACCCGCTTGCCTTCAGGACAGGGTAACAGGTAAATAAGGTGATTTACAAGCTCAGAGGCTGTCAAGAAGTGTGGAGGGGCCTTCACTGATCACAGCAGCGAGGTGTGATGCACGGGAACTGCGGGCAGGGTGCACGGTTCAAATCCCAGCTCCAGCAGGACAGAGCGGCAGGACTGTGGGCGGGTCCTCCTGTCCACACAGAGAGAAGACCATTGTGTCCTTGCAGCTATTCTGAGGATTAGCAAGCTTTGTATAAAGACTATCTAGAATAGTTCTGAACTCACTGTGACATGCCAGCCCTGACTATTGTCAGGTTCTGTGTGACACGTGACAATCATCTGAGTACTTGTGTGATCCAGTAGCAATCCTGAGACACCGTAGGCAAGATGACACTGTTGTGCACAGACGAGAAGGTGGCTCTCAGGAAGTCTTGCTGAGCTTCACAGCCTCTTTAGTATACATCAAAGCAAATGAAAATATTCTCTTTCTGCAAACCTTCCACATACCTTCCAGCCGAGAGGCATAGCTAGGACCAGATTCCAGTTCTAAGCCAGTCTCATTAAGGGGACACGTTGCATTTTGCTTTAACTCATGTCAAGGAACTGATTACAAAATCCTGTTGGCTCTAGTCCATCAATGTAGGAGTAAATTTCAAAAATAGTATTTCTCTGGTCCACCTTCACAAGCCATTAGGAAAATTGCAGCCACCATAAAATTCATGCAAGTGTACCTCGCAGTCTCCAGTGTGATACGTGCTCACTTAATGCCCTTACCTATCACTTGTTGAGTGGCCTGCCGAAGCTGCCACCCATAGCACCTGGACCACCTGTCCTCATTTGCACAACCTCAGCCTAGGCTGAGCCACCCTGCTCAGCTCAAGCTGCCAGACCATCTCCTCCTTGCCCTTTACCCAGAGCAAGCACGACCGCACCCTGGCTCGGGCTGTGACCCACTGGTCATGTAGGACATCAGGACTTTAATTCCTTCTCAGTCAATATATCAATTTGTCATTAGCCATAAAATGTTAAAGTATAATCTTTGAAAATGGAAAATCATGGCTCTCAGGCAAATTCCAAATAAGCACACACCAAAGATTTTTATTTCTCGTTAATTAAAGAGGGAGTAGTAAGATGCCATGACCCATTGAAAAACACTTTTAAAAGTCACAGTGTTTATAAAAGGGTAAGAGTTCTGCTTAGACACAAAACCGGTGAATGCCCAGAAAGATCATAAATAGAACAACCATTACTCTAGCAAAATGCAGAGTCTCTGCTCCTATCAAGCAGGTTACAAAAGGTAAAAACAAAACAACCAAAAAACCAAACAAACACAAAAACCTTCTTACCTTTCATTAAGAATCCTAAGAAAAAATTTATCATTCCAACAGAGAAAAGGCCAAGTTCATGTTTTAATATAACAATATTTGGCAGCAAAAAGTTTCACAAGATTTTTCCCTCTTAGGAATAAATGAATAAAAAATGAGCCAACTTTGACAAAATCCTAATGCATTTGAGTGCATCTTTGAGACTCATTGTCAGAAACCAAAGCAAAAGAAAATCATCAGCAACTGTGTATATCCATCGGATTTTGGTTTTCTAAACAAAATTTTAAGTTCTGGAAGAGCCCAATAAGACAGAGCGGCTGTGCTTCCTGACGGCTTAAGAAGCAGAACAAGACTCCCTTCCCGGACAGGGGCCTAGCTGACGCAGGGCTTGCTGCCATGCATGAAGAGGGTCTATGAGACCTGGTGGCCACTAAGAACACCTGAAGGCCATGACATCCCCAAGGACAAGAATGCCTAGGTAGGAGGTGATTGTGATCACTAACTAATCATGAGCAGCAGGACTCTAAAACTGTGAAGCTCTCTGCTTTAATGGATCAAAAGTTCTGCAAGGGAGTGTGAAACTTGACCACTTGTGGACATTTAGCGTTTGTCAGAATCTGCACTGTGTGCGTTACTGGAAACCACCCTGCGTGAGCCCTCAGGCCTTGGATTGGAGGTTCATGCGCCTATTTTTCAAAAAAATGTTTCCAGGGGGCTGGAGTGGTGGCTCGGTGGTTAGGGCGCTTGCCCGGCATGCGCGAGTACACGGGTTCAAACCCCAGCACCATGTGTAAAACTAAGTGTCAGAGCAACGAAAGCCATGTGAAAAACTCAATAAAATTGATTCTGTCTGTCTCTTTCACTGTTCCTCTCTCTTTAAAAATAAATAAGTTGATAAGCAGTTAAATGGAAAAATGAATGCTTTTCTTTCAAAGTCAACACAGCACAGTAAAATATTGTATTGGGAGAAAACCAAAACATTAGATTTTAGGCTTGCAAGTGAGAGGCGAGCATGACAGATACACGGCAGGCTCTCAGGAGATCTGTAACCATGCAAAATGCCCCTTCAGAATCGTAGCCTGTTTTCTCATTTGACAACTTGAAATTATGTTCTTTTTCTTTTCAAATCATATTATAATAGGCATAAAATTAAATAAGTTGTCCAATGACCAGATTTTGAAACGCATTATGAAACAGCTGAGCAAGTCTTGACTTAACAGGTGTGTCTGTGCTATGTGGAGCTCTATTATAGTTCTATTTCTTTTTTTTTCTTTTTTCTTTCTTTTTTTTTTTTAAGAAAGAGGGGACAGTGAGAGAGAGAGAGAGAGAGAATCAATTTTCATTTAGTTTTTCACATGGCTTTCGTTGCTCTGAGACTTGGTTGTGTATGTGGGTGCTGGGGTTGGAACTCGTGCACTTGTGCATGCCAGGCCAGCGTCCTAACCACCAAGCCACCGCTCCAGCCCTTTATTTCTATTTCTAAAAGAAAATGGGCAATAACTGGGGACAAGTTGCTATCAGAATCAAAGTGCCAAGATTGTGATGTGAAGGGTCTCACGTTTTCATAAATACAACGTTTTGCTCTTAGAATACTAATAAAACCGTTCAATTCTACCTTTAAATACAGAAGCTGCTCAAACTTTGAGATGAATGAGAAAGAATGCAGAAAGCAGTGTCTATTTAAAAATGGGACATTTAAACCGAGGACACAGGCTTTCCCTGGCGAGCCCACCATCAGGACGAAGAGCCACTCCACTGTGGTTTACATCCACCACAGGAGCTTCTTGCCGGTGGGGGAGCAGACCAAGTCCACTTACCCCGCCAAAAAGCGCTGGGCTGTGTCACCAGGGAATCCAGAGGCTCGGTCAAGAGCTTGTGCCTTGATGAGGACCTACCTGAAGCTGACCCAGTGTTCACAGTCTGAGAGTCACCTGTGTCCTCCTCAGGCGTTGCTCATTGCTGTGATGTCTCCCTAAGCAAAAACTAGGATCGTAGGCATCTTGCTAAGTGGAAGTAACTCTAATACGACTTCTAGAATCTAATCCAACAATAACCCTCTTAATACACAATTAAAGCAAACAGTTTTGCCCTAGAAATGTTGTAGTGGGTGTGAATGTCATCCCCGATCGCCTCAAGAGGGTTCTTGGTTATGACAATAATGGCGTTGAAAGCGAAGTGTTATTCTTACTTTCATTAATTTTACCGTAACATTGAATAGACTTTGATTTTAAAGGTGGTCATTTTATTTTATTTTTTATTTTTTATTTTTTTTTTTTTAGAAAGAGGGAACAGTGAGAGAGAGAGAGAATCAATTTTTATTTAGTTTTTTCACATGGCCTTCGTTGCTCTGAGACTTCGTTGTATACGTGGTGCTGGGGTTTGAACTCGCGTACTTGCGCATGCCAGGCAAGCGCCGTAACTGCTGAGCCACCGCTCCAGCCCCAAAGGGGGTCATTTTAAAATAAAAAACACTAACCAAAATACAACAGCATAAAACATTATATTCCATTTTATGAAGTTTCAAGCTCAGTGTTATTCTTATTTTATTTAGTTTTAATTGACCACACATTTCATATGTGTGTATATTTATATATGTATGTGTGTGTGTGTGTGTGTGTGTGTGTGTACGCTTGTATACTTTGTGGTGTACATGAGATTGTTTGGCTACGTGTATGTGGTACATGATTAATTCTTTCAGCTAATTAGCACATCTGTTGTACCACATCCTTAGCATTTTCTGGGATGTGAACCTTTAAAACCTTAGCTCAGCAGTCGCCACACGTGCGTTTTTATTCTCTATGATGGCCATGCTGGGAGGCAGAGCTCTGAAGCTCCCTCCTGCGACCTGAACACAGTGGCCCTAACCAACACCCCCGAAGCGCCCCAGGCCCTGGTAGCTGCCACTCCACGCTCTGCGCCTCCCACTCTGGTGTCCAGATGCACATGTGAGTGGGAGCGCACGGTATTTCTGCAGCTGGCTGATTTCACTTAGCATAGCATCCTCCAGGCTCCTCCAGGCTCCTCCAGGTCTTCCGGAATGACAAGGGGCTGTTCTTCTTTTAAGGCTGATGGAAACATGCCATTCCTTCCTGTAGCACAAAGATGACTCCACCTTCCTGACCCTGCCTTGACCCTTTGCCAGCAGTGGTCAACAGCAGGGGTGTCTCATTCCTCCTCTAGGGAGACCAACTCACACGTTTCCATTGGAGGGGCCGTCTCACACGAGAGAGCACGTGCTCTGCCTACCTAAGGTTGAGGGCCTCATCAGCAACACTGCAGAAACTCTCATTTTTTAATTATCTTTTTAATTTGTACATTACATTTTTACCTAAAAAGGTGGTTTGTTGTTCAACTTTCATATATGCACACATCAAAACAGTTTGTTGCAGAGCAACTCCCTATCCAGCAAAACCCTCCCCTTGCTTCTCTCCCTGTCCCTGTCTCTTTCCTTCTTTGATTTCCTCCCAGTTTTTCCAATCTATCTTTCTCTATCTATCTATCCATCTATCTATCTATCATATATCTATCTATCTTCATCATCATCAACATCTATCATCTCTATATCATCTCTATCTTAAATCTATCATCTATCATCTCTATATCTATCATCTTTATCATTCATCTATCATCTATCATCATCATCTATCATCTATATCATCTCTATCTTTCATCTATCATCTATCATCTATATATATATCAGTATCATCATCTATCATCTATATCTATCTATAATCTTTATCTTTCATCTATCATCTCTATATCTATCATCTATCATCTATCTCCATCATCTATCATCTATATCTATCATCTATCATCTCTATATCTATCATCTATCATCTATCTCCATCATCTATCATCTATATCTATCATCTATCATCTCTATATCTATCATCTATCATCTATCTATCACCATCATCTATCATCTCTATATCATCTCTATCTTAAATCTATCATCTATCTATATATCTATCATCATCATCTATATCTATCTATCATCTTTATCTTTCATCTATCATCTCTATATCTATATCTATCATCTATCATTTATCACCATCATCTATCATCTATATCTATCATCTATCATCTATCATCATCATCTATCATCTATCATCATCATCTAACATCTATATCTATCATCTCTATATCTATCATCTATCTATCTATCTATGTTTATGTGTGATGTTTTGGCTTTTTTAGTTTTACATGCCTGTATGAGACCTATTTAACATCTCAGAGGTACCAGGTATGCCCAACAGTGTTTATATCCTCCCTTTGCCCTCCCTACCCTCTCCTTCTCTATGCCCACCCCTCTCCACCCATCCCATCCCCTAGTTGGTGGGGCTGCCCCCACTTTGACTGGTAATCTGTGTTTCATGAGTCTCTTTTCTAAATGTATTTTTCTCTCACTCTTTATTATAGTGTCACTAGCTTCCCCATATGAGAGAAAACATTCAACCCTTTAGTTTTTAGGTTTGGCTAATTTCACTCAGTATGATTTTCTCCTTCTCCATCCATTTGCCAGCATAGGCCATGATTTCATTCTTTTTAGTAGCTGAGTAGAACTCCATTGTATATGTATACACACCACAGTTTCTTGGTCCATTCATCCAGTGATGGGCATCTGGGTTGATTCCATGATTTAGCTACTGTGAATTGTGCAGCTATAAACATTGATGTAGTTGTGTTGCTGTAGTATGCCAAACTTATATCTTCTGGGAAAATACCCAGGAGTGGGATAGTTGGGTAATCTCTAATTTTTTGGAGAGTCTCCATACTGCTTTCCAGAGTGGCTGTACTAGTTTGCAGTCCCACCAACAGTTTATAAGAGTTCCTCCCCCCGCCCCGCAACACACTTTCTACAGCATTTGTTGTTGTTTCCACTGTTGATCTTTCCCATTTGATTAGAATGAGGTAAAATCTTAATGAAGTTTTCATTTGCATTTCCCTGGTTGCTAGAGATGTTGAACATTTTTTTCATATTTCCATGGGCCTTTTACATCTCTTCTGTTCAGAAGTTTCTGTATAGTTCTTTTGCCCATTTATTGATTTGGTTATTTGTGATTTTGGTATTAAGCTTTTTGAGTTCTTTGTATATCCTGGATATTAGAACCCTGCTGGAGACATACCTGGCCATGATTTTCTCCCATTATTAATGTGGGCTCTGCTCTCTCTTCACATTCTTAATTGATTCCTTAGCTGTGCAGAGCTTGTTAGTTTAATAGCATCCCACTGATTGATTCTTGGTTGTATTTCTTGTGCTGTGGGGGTCTTGTTAAGGAAGTCAGTGCCAGCTCCTGTATGGTAGAGTATTGACCATATTTTCTCTTCTAATAGTTGTAAGGTATCTGGTTTAATTCCGAGGTCTTTTATCCATTTTGATTTTAGTTTTGTGCAGGGTGACAGATGTGTATCCAATTTAATTTTTTTTCTGCATATGGCTGTCGAGTTTTCCCAGCACCATTTTTTGAAAAGTCTGTGTTTTCTCCAAGTTATATTTTTGCCATCTTTCTCAAATATCGGATGGCTATAGATTTCTGGGTTTGTCTCTGTATCTGTATCTCCTATTCTATTCTATTGGTCTTCTGTCTATCTTGAGACCAACACCATGCTGTTTTTGTAACTATAGCTCTGTAGTATATTTTCAGATGAGGAACTGTGACATCTTGCCTTTTTTATAATCATTGCTTTAGCTATTCTGGGTCTTTTATTCTCCCTAATGAATCTAAAAATTGATTTTCTGTATCTGTGAAGACTGTCATTGATATCTTGATGGAGATTGCATTGAATCTGTATTGTGATTTTGGCAGAATGGTCATTTTGACTATATTAATTCTGCAAATCCAAGAACATGGAATGTCTTTCCTTCTTCTTGGATATTCTTCTATTTCTTTTATTTCTTTTTCAATGTTCTATAATTTTCCTTGCTGGATTCTTTTACTTCCTTGGTTAGATTAATTCACAAGTGTTTTATTTTATTTTATTGAAGTCGTAGTGAATAGGACAGCTTTCCTGAGTTCATCCTTGGCTGAATCACTGATACAGTGAAGAAAAGCTATTGACTTAAGGTTACTGATCTTGTATCCTGATACATTTCCAAATTCGTTGATAAGGTATAGGATCGTATCATTAGCAAATGTCGATAGTTTGACTTCTTTGTTAGTTATATGTAACCCTTTGATTTCCATTTCCTTCCCTTGCCTGATTGCTCTGGCTAGTGTTTTGAGGACTGTATTGAGTAAGACTGGTGAGATTGAGTAACCTTGTCTTATTTCTGAGTTTAGTGGAAGTGCTTTCGATGTTTCTCCTTTTAATATGATATTGACTATTGTCATAAATGGCCTTTACCGTGTTAAGGTACTTTAATCCCTAGCTTCTCCAGTATTTTTAACATTAATGGGCATTGAATTTTGTTGAAGGACTTCTCTGCATCTTCTGAGATGATCATGTGATTTTTGTCCTTCCTTCTGTTAAGTGATGGATCACGTTTATTGACTTGTGTATCTTGAAACATGCTTGCATTCCTGTAATGAAACTCACATGGTCATGGTGTATTATCTTTTTGATGTGCTTTAGAAAATGGTTTGTTAGTATTTTATTAAGGATTTTTGTGTCTATGTTCATCAGGAATCTTGGTCGGTAATTTTATTTCCTTGATTTGTCTTTGTCAGGTCAGTATCAGGGTTATGTTTGTTTCATAAAAAGTGTTTGGGAATGCTCTGTCCCTTTCAATTTCTTGGAATAACTTAATAAAGAGAGATGTTAGTTCTTCTGTAAAGGTCTGGTAGAACTCAGCTGAGACTCCATCAGATCCTGGCTTTCCTTTTTTGGAAGGCTATTCATTGCTAATCCAATTTCTTTAGTTAATGTTGATCTGTTTAAGGTTTCTATATCTTCTTGTGTCAATTTGGGCAATACTGTATGTGGCAATAAACTTGTCCATGTCTTCTGGATTTTCCAGTTTATTGGAATATGAATTCTCAAAATAGATTCTGATAATCCTCTGTGTATCAGAGAGGTCTGTGGTGATTTCACCATTTTCATCTCTGATTTTGTTCATTTTGTTTCTTTCTTTTGGTGAGGTTAGCTAGGGGTTTTTCAATTTCAAATATTTTTTCAAATAACCACCTCTTCATTTCATTGATTTTTTGGTATTTTTTAATTCTTAATTTCATTGATTTCAGCTTTGATCTGGATTATCTTTTATTTTGTACTGAATTTGTGGTTAGTTTGTTCTTATTTTTCTAAGGACTTCAGGGGGAGTATAAGCTTATTTACTTGGGATCTCTCTAGTTTCATTGGTGTGTGCACTCAGAGCTATAAATTTACCTCTTAGAAATGCTTTCACACTGTCCCAGGTATTTTGGTATGTTGTGTCTTCATTCTTGTTTGCTTCTAAGAAGTTCCTGGTTTATGTTCTCATTTCTTCTTTGGTCCATTCTTCACATAACAGAGTATTATTCAATCTCCATGTATTTATGTGGTTTCTATTATTTTTCTTAGTGTTGATTTCTAGTTTTATACCACTATGATCTGAGAGGATACATGGGATTATTTCAGTTTTTTTATTTGATGATATTTCCCTTATGAGCCAGAATATGATTAGGAAAAAGATCTAGCTCAGTTGAGAAGGTAAATTCAGCTGTTTTGGGATGGAATATTCTACAGATATCTGTTAAGTCCATTTAACTGAGGTGGTGTTTAGGCTGGAGATAGCTTTATTGATTTTTTGGTTTGATGACCTGTCTGTTGGTGATAAGGGTGTATTAAAGTCCCCCAGGATGACTGTATTGTAATCAATGATGGATTTAATGTCATAGAGGTTTTTTTGTTTTCTACGTAGTTGGGTGTGTTGATATTTCGGGTATAAATGTTTACAATGGTTGTATCATTTTGTTGGATTGTTTCCTTTACTAGGATGCAGTGGCCTTCTTTGTCTTTTCTGATTGGTTTTTTGATCCATTCTGTTAATTTCTACTTTCTGGCTAGGGAGTTGAGACCACTAACATTCAGTGTTAGTATGGATATGAGTTTGTGGTTTACTGCCAGTATGGTTTTTCCCGTATTTTGTGCTCTCTTGGTTTTTGTTTAGCTGATTATGCTTTTTAGTTTCCTCAGCCTGTGGGATTTAGAAATTGATGGTCTATTCCTCTATGTGAATTTTGTCTTTGAGTATTCCTTGCAGAGCTGGTTTGGGAAAACTATCAATCTGAATGTTTCTTATTCTTGTTATGAAATGTTTTTATTTCTCCCTCAAACTTGAAACTGAGTTGCTGGGTATAGTACCCTCAGCTGACAATTATTTTCTTTCTGAGTTTGGAACAGCTCATTCTAGGCCATCCTGGCTTTTAGTGTCTGAGGTGAGAAATCCAATGTGATCTCTTGGTTTGCCTTTAAATGTAACTTAATGCCTCTCTCTTATAGGTTTTAATATTCTTCCCTTGTTTTCTCTCTTAAACATTTTGAGTATGATGTGTCTTGGTGAATTTCTTGATTGGGTAGGTCTATTTGGAGCCCTGAATGCTTCCTGTATGTGTATATCTATCTCATTCCTAATATGTGAGAAATTTTCTGTAATTATCTCACTGAAGATATTCTCTGTGCCTTTAGTTTATACCTCCATGTTTTCTTCTATCTTGATGATTCTCAAGTTTGGTATTTTAATATCATTCAAGAGCTCTTCTGATCAGGTTCTTTAAGTTTTTGTCCTTTGTCCTCTGTGAGTTCAAACTCATTTCGCCTGTCTTCAATGTGAAATTCTTTCTCAAGAGCTGTTGTTCTAGTCCGTACAGGTTATAATTGGTTATTGCAATCTTCAAGAGAGTTTTTAATTTGATCAATTGTGTACTTCATTTCTAGGAGCTCTGTTTTGTTTCTTTTCACTGTATCAGTTTTTTGACAAATTACTTCATCTCCTGTAGTTTGTCTCCTAGTTCCTTCTCTAAGTCCTCTTTTAATCGTTCTCTTATTTCCTTCCTTAAATATTCCTTTAATCCTTGATCATTTTGGGGATGACGTTTTGCAATTCTACTGGTTTTCATTCAACTCCCTATTGGTGGCCCTTTTACTGGGGGAGTGTGGGTTTGGTGGGAGATTTGCTTGCCTGTTTCGTCATTTTTTGAAAGTCTTCTTGCTCCTTAAACAGAAGGGAATTTTTTTTTCTTATTTTGTGAGCTATTGTGAGCTGTTGTGTTATTTGTTCTGAGGATTTTCACTGTTCTGAGGACTTTGATGTCTGAAATGGTACCAGGGAATTGGGTCTGAGATACCTTTTGGGTTGTTCCTCTCTGGGTCCTTGCTTCTTGATTGAGGATTTTGTACCATTCCTAACTTAGGTTCAGATACTGTCAGGAAGATGAGTTCAGTAGTCAACTCCTTAACCTGTGACTGTTAGTGTTCCTTAGTATTTCTATCTCTGGGGGCTGGTGTGGTGGATCAGGAGTTATGGAGCTTGCCTAGTGTGTGCAAGGACATGAGTTCGATCCCCAGCACCACATACACAAAGAAGTATCAGAACAACAAAACCACATGAAAGACTAAATAAATTTTCTCTCTCTCTCTCTCTCTCACACACACACACACTGTCCCTCTCTCTATTAAAAAAAAAAGACTTCCAGCTCCCTCCTCAAGAACTAAGGAAAAACTATCAATCTAAACAGCCAATGGTTATAATAAAAAAGCCCTAAATTGGTTACTTAGTGCCTACTGTATCTATTGCAATGTTAAATTCCACCTATGAGATGAGTGGTAGGGTTAGCAATTACCTTTGGTGACAACCGCTTTTGACCATCAGATGTCAGGCTTCAAAACATACAATAGTTATTGAATTTGACGTTCACCGTGGTAATGGTCATGCAGCATTAGTGGTGTGGGGGGGTTGACTTGTATAAACTAGTTAGAGCTAACAGGTGAAAAGCTTACAGACACCTGAGAGACAGGAAATGTCAGAGGAAGTTACAGAGGGGGTTGTAATATTAGAGTGTGAGCAGAGAGAAAGTAGAGGAGATGCAGCATTTGCTGGTAAAATAAAATGAAAAAAATAGAACAGGAGGAAACAGAAGTACCAAAGCAGAGGAAAGGTGAAAGAGATGTTAGTAGAGTTTGATCCAGAAGAAAGGGACAAAGGAAGTAGAGGAGAACTTTGCAACTGTGACACAACAAAATCCGGAAACTAAATGTACTGATCAAAAGGCAAGAGCTCTACAGGCAGGGCAAGTGTAAACACTTACATTGAATGAAATGCCTGGAAATGAAGCGAGCATAGAGAAAAGAAAGAAAAAGGGGCGGAAGAGAGAAGAGCAAAAAAATAACAGAGTGTGTTTATGTGTGCACATGTCCACAAACCAATCTCCTCTCCAGGTGGCATAGAAATGCACGTCAAAGATAGGAAAAAATCCCAGAACAACAAAACAAGATTATGAATGAAAAATTGGACCTGTGTCCATGAGGTTATCTCACAGCACGGTGGGAGCAGATCGTCAGCATCTCTTAGCTGCGCACAAGGAAGAGAGGCAGGAGACATTCGGAGCAGACTATCCAGGGGTCCAGATCGGGCTACTCCACAAAACTTCCAGGAGCCTGCCATGGTTTAGGGGTTGAACCCCGAGGAGCGGGCATGAGAAAGGTCCAGACCCCATTTAGCCCAGGGGGATTTGGGTTGATGGAGCACAGGGGACCTAGCTCAGCCTTGCCCCCAACCAAGTAAGAGGGTTCATGTGACAAACGAAGGTGGTCAGGAGCTTACAAGAGAATGCAGAGTGTGAGCCAGGAGATCTGGATGTGCACTCCCCTCCTACTGCAGATGAGTGGCAGAGGTGTCCTGGGACAGGACAGTGCAGGGTTCCTTATTGAACTTGGCCTCTCTACAGCAGATCCAGCTACACGTTGTGTTCAACTCTTCCCTCACACTGGTACCAATTGGGAGCAATGACAGTTGCTACCACCATGACCCAGTTGGGATGGATGCAATTCCTCCCTTCCACGTGCTACAACCAAATCATCCATTCTCTAGAAATCTTCAATTGACCTATGCTGTGCTCTAGTGAAGCACGGGGTGATGGGGAAGGAGCTCTGCCAGGGTCCAGCCTCATCCAGGGAGGCAGGCATCCTTGGCTGCAGCTCCAGGTGACACTAACCCTAGGTAGTCATGTGCTGCAGAGTCACATGCACACTCCTGATTCTGCAGTCTTGGACGTACCCCACCTTGGACTCTGGAGTACGTTTCTGGCTCAGCAATGCCACCTCTGTGTTCTTCTCCCCTGGACACGGGCAAGCTGCTCGCGGGCCTAGGTCACTCTCCACACCTCTTCACTCCTGGCAGTGCCACAAGAAGCTTGCAGGTATGAGAAGCCCTAAGTATTGAGACACTGAAGAGGGACCGATGGTGAGCATCCTGCATGCCAGGCAACGGCACCCACACTACTGCCACCTCTGAGCCATCAGCACTAGCCCAAGTGATGTACAGGAAGCAGGAAGCTCAGGCACCTGCTCAGGGTCAGCCAGGTGGGGCCTGGCCCTGTCTGCACGGACCAGGGGCCTCCTGGGTCCATCTCCACCAGGGTGGCGCCAAGGCCACCCCTGTCAGCCGGAGGTTTCCTCCGTGCAGCTTTGGGCAGAGCAAGGCCTCGAGGATCTGAGGCGCCCTGGGGTGGTCTGTCCTGACCCAGGGGCTTTCCACAGGCCAGCTCCCGGGGACGGTGTGTGCTCTTCCTGCCCTGTGGTCAGCGACTGGACACTCCCTCAGACAAAGTGCACCTCAGTGCCGAAGTCCTGGGAAGGAGTCCAGGGAACCACGAGGGCTCCCCAGGCCCAGACACTGGCCAGCGTGACTCATGGGGAGCGTCTGCCTTTGATCCACCCAAGCACCCAGGGTGCTGGATTCTCCCTGTCCTGCTCTTTGACAAGGCTGTTCCAATTCTCCTGCTGTCTTTGAGTGTCCCTGTTCTGTCATGGTATGTGCCGTTTTTTTCTGATGTGGCTTCCATTTGTATTAATTTTGCCAGTCATAAAACAGTAATTTACTATTTGTGACTTTAGGACATCAAATAATTTTATTGATGGAAAATATTTTTGGACTCTATTATTCAGTGAAATACTAAGGTTATTACACTGCTGGCAAATTCTATAACCTTCTCATGGAAAAGGCTTTAATCAAAATGCTCTTGTGAGCCCCCAAACACACTGGTGACTATAAATTCCAATTATTGGTGTGGTCATTAATTAACATGTAAACAGTTCCGTTAGAAATATATTTACTTGATATTCATGAATCAAATAATTGTAGATCATTAGCTACAATTTTGTAAAACAAGACTGTTGCCCTCATCGAAGGGAACAACGTGTTTCAGTTCATTGTTAGATGTTGCTGAGGATGTCTCTTGAAGTATCCAGAAATAATCTGTGGTAGAAAATGAAATGTGGATTGATGCCTTAACGACGGCCAGGGCCTGGTCTTCACAGGGAGAGAGGTAGCCCCGGGAGCAGGGTGGAGAAGAGCTGATGCACAGAGGCGGGGAAGAGCCAGGCAGCAGAGAAGAGGCGCAGATAGGAGCCCCGAAGGACCAGTGGGCTGTGTAAGCCGCTTCGCGATCTGCACACCCTGACCTTTGAAGACAGTGACCATTCCTTCCCCCAGGAGCTCCATCTGTGCAGGATTATGGCAGGATTTCTTTACTGAACAAAGGTGCCAGCAGGCTCCTGGAATGAGAGGGCAGGGGGCACCTCGCGTGTGTTGAGATCGAGCCAACCTGAGAGGGGATCGGAATGGATGCGTTGGTTTCTAGTTTGCTCTGGCTCCATCTATCTGGAATGTGTGCTAGGGAGCTTTCGAATTCATGTGCTTTTCCTCTGAATGTGTTAAGAAGCCAAGGAAGTCAGTTGCTCTAACTAACCCTATCATTTCACTCGCAGGTTGCATCCCATTGAAACACACGAAATGCGATCTTAGAAAACTGTAAATAAAATATTTGTGTCATCAGTACTATTTAATAAAAAAACATTTGTATCTAAAGACAGGCATTTAGTCTGAGCATAAATGAGAATGGAACTTTCCAATAAAGCCAAGCACAAAGGAATATTCAGCTTGGCTAAAAAACAGGCAATAACCTTTGTTTACTCCATGAAATTTCTTATGACAAAATTTAACAAAATGGATAATCACTTGAGTGGTGGCCATTTTAGCCTCTGCGTGGGCTATATCCATCTGCACAGTAAGTTCCTCACACAGGAATGCACACAATTCTCTTCAAAAGCTATGGCACTGTCTCCTGTTGAATTGAGATGGGCATGAGCACCCCCCAGGGTCACCGGGTCCTGGAATAGACAAGCCTGGCTCCCACCGTTTCTCCATTGCAAGGGCTGCCCATGTCTTCAAGGTTCACAGGGCCCCACGGCCTAACCAAGTGCTTCCAGAGCACCTTCCAGCAGGTAAAGCCTGGCTAACCCCTTTCAGCTGCACCTGCGGTGATCAGACCCGTCTGATCACTGAGACCAGTCACTCCCTGCTGCAGGAGCACGGGTCCCTTGACCCTGTTGCCATACCTCCTTCCTGTTCACTCCACTCCTGTGTGTCCCTGTGTTATGTGCAGGGCCCTCCTCCCCAGGCTGTGGGTCCCTGTGAACCGCTGCCAGTCTCTCCAGATGCTGTGTGTGTGCCTGTCTTCTGTTTCAAGTACGGATTCCCTCCATCACCAAGGCTGTGACTAGCAGCCATCAGAGCACACTGATCCCCCACTTTAAGAAACGGAACTCTTGTTTTTCTCTGCTGGAATGAGTCTCTGGTGTACCCAATACACATATTTGGAGAAATGCTATTCTGTTATTCAGGAAAGACTCTGGTTAAAGAATAAGCTAGTTTGGATTTTCTGGAAAATAATCACCAACAGCAGAAAAGAACCAAAGGAATAAAACTTTGCATAGGGGCAGGTGGCTACTATATACAATGAACTTTGTTCTTAGAATACTTGTGGGTAGAGATGGAGCGGTGGCTCAGAGGTTACGGTGCTTGCCTGGCATGCAAGAGTACACAGGTTCAAACCCCAGCACCCACGTACACAACTAAGTGTCAGAGCAACAAAAGCCATGTGAAAAACTCAATAAAAATTGATTCTTTCTCTCTTCTCTGACCTTCTGTCTTTAAAAAAAACAAACTCATGAGTAGCAGATATGGTTGTTGGACAACTAATAACTACATGATCTGGTAGGGTTGAAAATTTCATATTGGTTTAGAGTTATTAAAATTTCCATTGAGGGGCACTCATGATTGGCCAAAGGGTGGGAAGGGAAGATGAAAAGTAACCAGTCTCTGAAAGAAGAGTAGGATTCAGGCAAGGGGGGATCTAAGAGAAGGTCATTCAGAGCTCTGGTGTGTAGTCACTACACGGGAGCAGAGGGCAAGGCTTCTGTCCTTCAGTAGATTAGAGAAGATGTTTTATATAGAAAAGAGGCTTCTGTAGGAAAGAATATGGAGTCAGGTGGAAGCAGTAGACACAGAACAACTTGGAACAGAATCAAGTAACCAGCAAAGGTGTTGAATTTCACACAGCAGGCACTAGAAGGACCAGAGGTGGCTGGGTTCAGAAATGGTGTCCAAAAAGGGTGCACTATTATAATTCTCTAAGAACTGAAGAGCCAACATTAAAAGGGACTTAGCATGGCTACTGGAATTCTCAACACAGACGAACCCATGTTCCCACAGCATTGTTCTGAACGCCAGCAATTATGTTAGAATGATATGAACTCCAACACAGTAAGAACCAAAAACCTCCACGTACTTGGAGGTCAGCACCAATCTTCTAAAAAGCCAAGGGTCAAAGAGGAAGTCTCAAGGGAATTAGAAAAATATCTGAACTGAATAAAATGGAAATGTTCCAAAACGTGTATGATGTAGATAAAGCAGTGCCTGGGGAAATTTATGTCATTTGATAGTAGAAAAGAAGATGATTTTCAAACCCATGTTTTAACCTTCTGCATCAAGATGCCAGACAAAGAAGAGGGGGAAAAAACCCTAAAACATACAGAAAAAAAAGAATAATCTAAATATTATAATAGACAAATAAGATCATTAATAAATAAAATAAAAAACATAAAAATAGAAAAAATTCCATAATTCTTGGAAGAGTAATAAAATTGATAAGCATCTGGTCAGACTTTCAAATTAAAAAAAAA
>PVKS010036547.1:0-19266 GCA_004027875.1 Aplodontia rufa
TCCAGCCCCAAAAAAAAAAAAGCAATACCTTTTAAAAACATATTAGTATTCTTGAATTTAAATACTTTTGTTAGAATCTAACAAATCAGGTACAAGACTTTTATGTGAAAACTCTCATCTGGTGAAAGAAATCAAAGAACAACTCAAGAAATGGAGAGATTTTTGTCCATGTTCATGGATAGGAAAACTCAGTTTTGTCAAGATGTACATTCTTCTCAACTTAATCTACCCAAATCAAAGTCACAACAAGTTATTTTGTGAATGTTGAAGAATTAATTCTAAAGTTTAAATAGAAAGGCAGTACCACATTATCTCAATTGCTTTCAGTTTATACTGTTTTGAACTCTAGTAGTATCAGTCCACTGACCTTTTTCTCCTTAAATATTTTGCTCAATATTCTATGTATACTTCTTTCTACTTATAGGAAGAGTAGAAGCTTATACTCCAAAGCTGGTAGTAATTACCTCGACAATCAATAACATTAGGAGAAGCCAGGTAAAGGGAACATTCAATATTTGCTACAAATACATCTAGTGAATTATTATATTCTAATTAAATTATGCTATATTCATATGCTAGTTCTTTAAAATCAAAATACATTTAGAAAGTATACATCCATTATCACTTTGAGATATTCCAAAATGTGGTTGCACAACCTTAATTTTCAGAACTCTACCAAAGGAAGCACTAAAAACAATGAGAATCAAATATTTCTCTGAGTCATTCATAGCCAGCAGAAATACAAGCAGGCCCCTGAGTTATTTGCACAATGACAACATGATAATGCTGAACTGGCCATCACTGCCCACCCATATAACCTCAGCCAGGACTGGACATCACATCTTGATACAATAGTATGACAAGGTAGATCCAAAACATACAGAAGAGTTTTATATCCTCAAAAAAAAAAAAAAAGAAAGAAAGAAAGAAAGAAAGAAAGAAAAAAAGGAGAGAGAGAAAAGAAAAAGAATTAAAATATACTTTAGCATCTTTTGTTATTTTTAATAAAATTTGTATTGCATTTTATTAGACTAACGTGAAAATAGCTTTACTAAAGATTCATTATCATTTAAGAATATAATTTCCTCTGAATTTCATTCAGAGAAAGTAGATGCCTAAGGGATCCCCATGAGAATGAAAAGGAAAGTCTGTCCAATCTTCGGCTCTATTTAAAACACACAGCTGTAAAGTTCCTCCACCCAGATGCCCCTCCATACACTGTGCCACAATGAGGAGGACATTCTCACTGAAAATTAGTCACTGCAGAAAACAAACTGGATTTCATTTTAGACTTAACGTAGAATCTACAGTAACTTCATCAGCAAGAAGGACCTGTTTCTAGTAGTGGTTCCTGTGGGTAAGAACATCACATGCTATTTGATTTTTGGACCTTATAATTTTCATTCCATTCATTAATTTCAGAATATTTTTCTGTAGCATTTTTGCATAACTGCATACAGATTTTAGAATTTTTATTGTGTTATTTAGTTAATGTCCTTACCAATAAACAGTTTAGTTTTTCTCTTCCAATGAAACTCTGAGGCTTTTGGATTTTTCCTGATCTGCCCTCTGATCAAAGTGATAAACACAGAAAACTTTGTTACTGATATTAATAGAGGGAAGTATACTCCAATCCAATGGCAAAAAAGAAGACACTGAAATGTCTTTAAAAATAGATTCAACTTCTATCCAAGTACTTTTCAACATTTAAATTTTGGGGTGTTTGGATTCTCTACATAGGATGAACTGTCTTATTTTAGATACCTTGTCTTTTTTCCTCAAGAAAATTCCTACCAGAATCCATCTTTAGTATGGAGTTATACTGAAGGATTGGGAGTCACTTTGATTATAGGTCTGCCACTTTCTATTTTTATGACTAGGAAAATCAAGCATTCACATCTGCCAAATAAAAATAAGCATTGTAATTATCAAAATATGTTTGCAAAGGGCTTAACACCTACCTCACACATAATATGTGCTAGCTAGTGAAATTTACCATGTTCTGCTTTATAAACTAAAATAAAAAGGAAAGGAAAAATAGGGAGATGGAATAAAAGACACAAAGGAAGCAAGAAAATGTAAAAGGGAAGGAAGTGAGGCCAAAAAAAAGGAATAACAAAAAATAAAGAATGAACACTGAGTCTATACAAGTAATATTCCTGCACTTTTTCAGACTCTGCTTCATAATTACTACCCCTTATGATTTTTCTCCCCAGTGTGTTTTCCCTTGTGTCTCACTTCTTACTTTGTGACTTTTTTTCATGATTTCTGGTCATGCTAATGTAGATAAAGTCTTACTCTAATAGATGAAATTACATTACAATATGAACATTAAATATTTTTCATAATACATAATGTTCAAACACCATTTGAAGGGTCTTAAGTCTTCCTTCCCCTTCCTCTCAGAAGAAAAGGATCATGAAATCAAAATTAGTGTCCACATCTTGATTCCTCCATGCCTACTGACACAACATGAGAAAGTGTGCCACCTTTACTGTTTCCAGGTACTTTATCAGTGATGGTAGTCTGAAAAAAAGCTAGTTCTTTTTCCTGAAGATCATCAAAATTATCATAATAGAGAGCACTTCTTTAGTACTTACCAGAGGCTAGATCATTTTCTGATATTTGTCTTGTTTCAACTTCTCTTATTATGAAAATAAATATACAAAGTAGTGACCTTTACTCTCTGTCTTTGTAGATGAAACTGAGGCACCAGATGTTTCACTAACTCACTCTAGAACATCTGGCTAGTCAATAGAGAATCCAGGGATGCAAGCAACTTGGCCTGTATGTTGTATACAACAGTCACTTAATCAGTATCTTGTTCTTGAATAGATAGTATGTTTCCAATTAGCTCATATTACCAGAAATACAAAGTACAGTAAAATATTGTTATAAATACATTTCATCAGGTGTTTAATTATTTCCTATCAATATAATTCCACTAGAGAGGAGAGATGAGTTTGAGTCAGAGCTGAGAGGGTTTATGTCTGATTTTCATCATCCCCTGGAGCAAACACACACTTCACATATCCCCAACCCCCATTCAGAACTCTGCCCTAAAGTCCACAGCAATCACAAATGTGTTTATTCTGCTCAAGAAATACTTAAAAACTAGAATCCAGCTTCTGAATTTGTCTAAAAAACATTTCTTAACTGCAAGTTTTAAAAAATCAATTATTCCAATTTTATTAAAAGTTTAGCATTTTACCTCAACTTTAAGACATAGAATCAACCAGAACTATTTTGACATAAGGTTTATGATAAAAATACTCACAATTTTATGATTCTGATGTTGATCTACATGTTTAACAATTGAATGCTGTGAGTTTTTTTAAATTCTTAATATTCCCCAATAATTAGAGTGCCTTCTTTAACATATTTTAAATTCCATAATATCTAATCCTTATTTGTTTTGTTCCATTTTTCCTGTCAGTTCTAATAAAATTAATCATTCTTTAATTATTATAAAATCATGATATTTTCTGATACTTTTAACAGAAAAATGAACCTTTTTTTCTCCACTAATTCCCTTTGTGTTTCCTTTTCACTCCTTTCCTGTTTTGAAAGGGATCTTGCATCTCATGGTAGCAACTTAAAATAGCTATTGGATGTTTTATGTGCACTGCAATTGTTGCATACACTATCAGAGAGAATTTTGAGCTTCATAAATTTGATTCTAGTAACACGACTGAATCACATTTTATTCAAGGTTTCAAATACATCACAAAAGTTTATATTTTTGTACAGAATAATACATATTGCACATTCATTTCATTTATAAATGACATCTTCAATCAAATTTTAAAATAATATTGATTTAAATCATTATATTAGATTTACTATTTCATATTTAATCAACTTTAGGTTATGAGACAAACAATTTTGTGAGCTGTGAATGATTGTTTTACTACATTCTCTAGAGGGGTACTGGTTTATCTAATCTTCTTCTCTAGTTATAGCACATTATTAAACCATAGTGTTAATAGGTGTCCTTCCTTTTGCTCCTCCTCACTTAATGCTACATGTACCAGTAGATAATGATATTGATTTCAAAATTATGTTATGATACCACTGGTACAATATTTCTTAATCCTTCCTAGTTTCTTAATTATTTGTCAATAATCCATATTTTAATTTATCCAGTAACAGTTAGATAAATTTGTTTATTAAAATGTCAAAGGAAGGCTAGGTGTAGGTCAGTAGTGTGCACATCTAGTATGCTCAAACCCTGGGTTTGATCTACATCACTAAAAAATGAAAGTGTTTAAGGATATATCCTCTAAAGTCAAATTGTGCTGATGTCCTTTCAGGTCTAATGTGATGTGCTCTGGGACTTCGAGAATATTCTTGTAGTAGACACACCAAGGCTTTTTGCAGTAGAACCAAGTGATTGTATTTTACATTAGATAAGCAGAGCTGGAACAGAGTGTAGAATGAGCAGAAGCTGGGGATGAACAGAGGCAGTGGCCTTTCCAGTTTTCAAGATGGTAAAATATGTAGACTTACAGAAAAAAAGAAAAATGATAATGGGAATGAAGAGGAGACATTTGTATTTAAAATTTTTTGAAAAAAATACTTGTGCACCTAAAGAAGGAATCTGAAGAACAAACAAGGGTGCCATAAGTGTCTAATATTAGGTATCTGGGAAATTGATAAAATGTTCATTAAAGCATTCGATTAGATTATAGGAATGTAAATTCAGATTTGACTGGTTAACTTGAAGGCCAAGGTGTATACCATACATAGTTTTAGACAGTTTAGTCTGGATCCAAGGATAAAGCTATAGATCTAGAATTTCACATATAGGTATTATATTAATTGAGCAACCTGATAACTACTAAAACAAATAGGACAGATTTGAGTCATATCCAAGAGTAAGGGTGAGCAGAGAAGTCAGAAACAAAGGAAAAATATTTGATGGGAGCTGTCATAGAAAAGGTCAAACTACATTCAGCAATAATTAACAGGAAACCTGGATTATAGTGAATAAAACTACAGTTTAGTTTTTCACATTGCTAGAAGAAGTCTAAAAACAGGTTTTTACAGATTTTGGTTAAGCAACTCAGCATGCCCTTTGAGTATTAGGTGCTTTTGAAGTTTTCACTATTACTTTGGCATAAGGGATTTAGAACATCATAGTTGCTATAACTTTAGAAGTTACAATAACCTTAAATGATTTAAATGATGGACCAAAAATATACCTTCACCATATGAAAGCATTTTCTTTTTCTCAAGAAGGAAAGTCATCAGGGAAGATTTTGGTGTACATCTCATTGAGCATTTCTGTTTCTCATGCATTATTCAGTAAATCCATAGCATGGAAATGGGACTATGACAGGTTCAGAAAAGCCACATGTCCTGATCTAAGTCTGCATTCTTCAAAAATTGAGAAATTTCTGCACAAAATGTAAACAAGTGGAATTTCTGTTAGCAAGAGGAGAAGAGCGTACAGCTTTATAAATCCAAGAAGCCAAGGGCCAAGGGAGTTATATAAACAAGATGCGAAAAAATAGCATTAAATCCTGAAGGGAAATAAAATAATGACTAAAACTAACTATGTATAAAATATCCAAAATCACAGTTTGTGTCTATAAACAAGGAATCTGTGGAAACTGAATCAGTTGACTAATTTGGTGAACAAAAGGTTAAGATTGCTAAAAAATAAAAAAAGGTGTGTACAGCAAGGGGTTTGAGAGATTTCATTTTTTAAAGTGAAAGCTTTCTGTGTTGTTAGTTAAAAGGACACAGAAAGTTGAAGTTTGACTGGAAGATACTTGGGAAAGTTGTAAAGTATCCTTAACAGCACAGTTCCATGGTCAGGAGCATCATTATGCTGTCCTGTATCTCTGAGCACAAGTTTTGGTCCTGATTCTTTACCCTCTGAGATTCAGTTTCTTCATTTATCTAGTGGCTCCCATTCATCAGTGTCTATATGTGGAATTTTGTGCAGTTTAAAAGAGACCATGTGCTTAATACTAACCTCTGCATGGAAGGGCCACATAATAAATGTTATCTTAATAGATGTTATCATTGTTTAAATAAAGTGTTTTTAACTTATTAGCAGATGTTCAGTTTTATAACCACAAGTTATTGAATTTGATGTCAATGAATGATGATAATGCATCATGAGATAAATTTTGTGAATAATCTCAGCCCAAGAACCTAACCTTCATGGTAACTTGAACCATAAAAACAACATGCAGCCAGGGACATCATAGTGCACACCTGTAATCACAATGGCTCTAGAGGCAGGAGGATCACAGGTTCAAGCCAGCCTCAGCAACACAACAAGGGCTTAAGCAATGTAGCAAGACCCTGTGTCAAAATTTTAAAAAAGTACTGGGGATGGGACTCAGTGGTTAAGCATCACTGAGTTCCATCCCTGGTTAAAAAGTAAACAAATAAAAATAAAACAATAAAAATAAAAACATGCACACAAGTAAGACATGAAGTATGAAACTACCAGAAGAAAACATACAAGAAGCTCTCAGGACACTGGAATAAGCACTGGGGTTTTTGGGTAGAACTTCCCAAGCACAGAAAATAAAAGCAAATATAGCCCAAATGGGATTGCAGCAAAGTAAAAAGCTCCTGCACAGCAGAGGAAAGCACAGAGTAGAAAGACAGTGTGCAGAGCAGGAGAAAACACTTCTAATTATTCATTTAAGAAAGCATTAATATTCTATAATATTAATATTAATATTTTGAAGAAGCTCAAAAACTTAACACTAAAAAAAAATTTAAAAATGGGAAAATTACATTAATAGATAGTTCCAATGGAAAAAATAGAAATGCCAAACAAATACTAAGAAAAATGTTCTTTATTATAGACATCAGAAAAATAAAACTCAAAACTACAATAAGGTATCACTTTACCTCAGTTAGAATAGCTATTATCAGGGGTTGGGGATTTAGCGCAGTAGCAGAGTGCTTGCCTGGCATGCACAAGGCCCGGAGTTTGGTCCTCAGCCTTGAAAAAGGAAAAAACAAGAATAGCTATTATCAAAAAAATGACTAAAATAACAAACGGTACCCAGGAAGTAGAGAAAAAGTAACTCTCATGCAATGTTGCTGGGAATGTAAATTAATACAATTATGGAGAATTGTATGGAAAACCCTAAAATAAAACTACCATATTATCTAGTTGTCCCATTTCTGGGTACATATCTAAAGGAAATTAAATCAACATACCAAGGAGATACTTTCATGCCCATATTTATTGCTATACGATTTGCAGTAACTTAGAAACTTAATCAGGTGACCATCAACAATGCATTATTAAGATAATGGAATATTATTTAGACATAACAAATAAAATCCTGTCAGTTTCATAAAAAAAGATGGAGTGAGAGGACATTACATGAACTGAAATAAGACCACAAAAACAGAAAAAAGAATTTGTTCTCCCTAATAAGTGGAATTAAAAAAAAAACAATGATCAGAATGTAAGGATTGGTAAAGGGTTAAAAGAGTGAGGGTAGATAAAAGGGGGCTGGATTAGATCACTGCACAAATTATGCATATATCGAAATATAATAATGTGTACCAATAATATGTACAATTAATACAGGTTTATCAGAACTACCATTTTAAATTTTAAAAAAATAAAACATGGGTGAAATATGTTATCATTTTTAGCCTAAAATTTCTGTTTCACCAGTGAAACGTGAAATTCAGCACAGGAACATTTGAAAGTTAGTCCAGAAGCAGTAGGTGTGAATATTTTCTGTCACCCTAAACTATTTTGGCCAGGATACAACCTAAGAAAGAGGTCAAAGAAAATTTCTAGAAATCACTGAGAGACTGAAATGAGCCTAAACAAAATGTCTGTTCAGAAAATAAAAAACAAAGAACCATTTGCACCCATCTAATATACTAATAATTTTGTCACATTTTGTGCAATTACTCTGCTCATCACTTCACTACTTCTGTTTCATTTATTTTTGTAGGATAAATAACTGTTTTCTTACTTTAGGCATTACAACTCAGAGAAAGAAGTAGCAGCATAAATGGGAAATGCACTTCAGTGACACTGATTCTGACTTCATCACTCTCTCTCCGCAGGTGGTTTCAACCAGCTCTTTTGATCAAAGCAATGGATGGACTGAATGGCTCTGTAGTTTCTGAGTTTGTGCTGCTGGGACTCTCAGGTTCTTGTGAAACTCAAGTTTTTCTTACACTGACATTCTCCTTGCTCTACTTCGGGATCATCCTGGGAAATCTCCTCATTGTCTTTTTGGTAATTGCTGATTCTCACTTACACTCTCCTATGTACTTCCTGCTGGCCAATCTATCCTTCAATGATGTGTGGGTTTCCTCCACTACAGTTCCCAAGATGATCTCAGATCTTTTAAGTGAAAGCAAGGTAATTTCCTTCCAAGGTTGTATGTTGCAAATCTGCTTCATTCACATCATGGGAGGAGTGGAGATGGTACTGCTCATTACAATGGCATTTGACAGGTATGCAGCCATCTGTAAGCCTCTTCACTACTTGAACATTATGAGCCCTAAAAGATGTGTTTCATTTGTAGTCATTGGCTGGGTAACTGGAGTGATCCATGCTATGTCTCAGTTTTCTTTTGTTGTGCACTTGCCTTTTTGTTGTCCTAATAAAATAGACAGCTTCTACTGTGACTTCCCCAGGATCATACAGCTTGCATGCTCAGATGCAGCCAAGTTTGAGTTTGTCATTGCTGCCAACAGTGACTTCATGAGCATGGGCACCTTCTTCCTGCTTCTTCTTTCCTATGTCTTCATTTTAGTCACCGTCTGGAAACATTCCTCAGGGGACTTATCGAAGGCTCTTGTCACATTATCAGCTCACATCACTGTGGTGGTTCTATTTTTCACTCCATGTATGTTTCTGTATGTGTGGCCTTTCCCCACATCATCACTTGACAAATACCTGTTCATTGTTGACTTTGCTATCACTCCTGTCCTGAATCCTGTCATCTACACTTTGAGAAACAAAGATATGAAGATAGCGATACAAAGACTAGGCAAACAAGGTCATTACAACAGATTTTGCTGAGCAGGTACACTTTTGGAGTTCTTAAATTATGCATCCACATGCCTGTTGGACTTATCCAGATGGATGTATGATATTTGATATGGCCAGCTGAACATGGTATCTACCTCACTGAACATATGTTTATTCCTCCTACAAAGGTTTTATTCATTGCTTTAACTACCATGAGAAATGTGAATCCTTTGTGATATAGTGTTCTTTAGAGATAGATGCAATGTGTACAAGCAAATTTGTATAGTTTAACTTGTGATCATTTAGCCACAGAAAGGATATAATGACATTCCTTCTGTTTCCTATAAGGTTCACAAGTAAAATTGCTTCGTAAATAAAAATCATTAACCAAATGTTTACAGATTTAGTATTAGTAGCTATACTTATTAATTCAGGTTGAGTTCCCTCAGAAGTAAACCTAAAGATGAATTAGAAGCTTATTTTTGGAAGCATCAGTGGGGAAGTGATTCTAAGAATGAAGAGATAATTATGTTCACAAACTTACCTGGAATACAATCTGCTGTGGCCCTCTAGAAGACTACATAAACCTGTGGTTGAGAATTGTCTTAAATGAAGGGCACTGTGTCAAGAACATTGTTTCACTTCTCAAGGTGTTTTAATTCCTTGGCACGTCCAATCTATCTCACAGAAAATGTTCCGTGAAATTTAGGATGACAGTACAAGCTGTCAGGTAAATTTTCTGATGTTTATCCCAAAGAATCATCAACAATAAAAAACAAAAGAGCACCTTCTTAATATTGCTTTGTTACTTACAGAAGTGCCACTTAAGTTTTTCATCTTAACACATATAATATTAACAGATGTATGAGTATAGAAAATTATCTCCCCTAAAAACTTCTCTGATTCTCTGCTTTGGATGTATCCAACAAAATCAGCCACCTTGGAAGGCCATTCATACATGGGCAAGGTTCAGCAAATCAGTGGACTGAATATGATTTTAGTTACCATAGATGGTCATCACTTGTAAAAACAAGTCATCTGACTTTTGCTGTGACAGGAATCAGCATCTTAGTTTCAAAACTAAAAGAAAAATACAGCATGAATTTTTTTATTCAGACACAAAAATCAAATGACCCACAGAATATCTTTTAAATCATAAAAACCTTCCAATTCTAGATATCTAATTAACTCCCTTTGCATGCTTCCTTCTGAATTTGAGAAAAGACATGTATCAGATAAGTGCTGTTAATCTAGGAAAGCTCATAAAATTTGAAGAAACTCCATGCCAAGGGACACAGCATGGATAGCTCATCCATGCAATGTGTTCACCTGCAACACAGAACTCTAGAATTTCTCACCCCAGAAGCTACTCTGTAGTACATCTATTCTGCAATGGTTATGATGCTGTCAATGAATATGGTCCAAGCAGAAACTGTTGTTTGTTTCACTGGGTCACAAATATACTTGAATGTAGTTAGAATTTACAATCAGCATAATCCATGAAGAAGAATTTGATCACAAATAATGATTTAACTACATATTTTACACTCTATAATAATGCCTTGATGTCTTTCTTAATTTCCTTTCTCCTGTCATTTCAAACAAATCTCAGATGTATGTGATATCAACTTTTCAAATGCACCTACTGGGAGACTCTGGAAGTTCCGTCAAGTTCCCAGAATCATTGAAATTTTCTTCTAAAATAATTCCTGGGTCTACTGAACATCTGCATCAAAGAACCATCTGCACCAAATTAGATCCTTATATCTACACAATCCCAGAGCCATCTTGATCACAAAATTTTGTTCAGTCTATTCTCAAATCATGATCCACAGTTCTAGATTATGGGATGGCCCTGCTCAGAGTTAACTAAAAGATAACAGCATTGTTTCCAAAGAGTTTATGTCAAGAATAACCTGAATGAACCATAGGAGGAAAGTCTCTAAAGTGTATGAAAATTAGTTTTTAGCCGTGGATAGGAGAAAAGCCAATAGGATCAAACAGAGTCAGGATGGCACCTTAGCAGTAGGAGTTAGAGCCCCATAGATGTGTACCCCAGTCATACTGCTCCTAGCCCTGTGCTTCATACAAGTTACATTCCCAGATGTGCAATCTCTTCATAATGAGGCCCATTTTATGTGGTTGTCATGAAATTAGGTCAGACAATATTGAGTGGTAGCGCCTGTGTGTGAAATATTTTCAAGCTCTCTGATTTTTTATTTTTCCTCCCACATATTTATACTCTGTCCCTAGGGAGAGTTCTTCCCTGAAGTATTTGATAATAAAAAATAACACTAGGATCACAAAAATATATATTTTCCATCTTCAGCATCTCTTCTTGATAAAGGAATCACCACAGCATTCTTTCCCTGGCTATTAATATGAATTAAATTTTATGATATTATTAATACTCAACCATTTGTAAATCCACATGAAGTATGAATAACATCTCTCAGGGAAAGTTGTGAGGGTGAGAAGGCAGGCTTAAGCTACGGGATAATCCCAGCATTTAGGGTCTCTAACACTTGAAGTATCCATTTAGCAGTAGGCTGTGCTCCGTGAACATATTCATTAAATTCTTTTTTCAACTCTAAAAAAAATTGAGTACTTCAACTTGTAAATTTATTTAACTCCAGTTTCATGCTATAAACTTTGCCATCATCCATTTTTTATTGACAGAAGCATTTAAATTTCAGTATCATGGTGAACTCAGACCAATTTAGAAAAAAAAAACTTTTAGAGAACATCCACTAATACTATCATAATTACTCTTACAGACATAATTTCATATGGATATGATGTCTCATCTTTTTGAGTATTATTTTTTAAATATACTTTAAACCATTTGACTCAACAAACCTACTCTTAACTATTTACCTGAGTAAATAAAAACTGTAAGAGAAATATATGAGAGTACACAAGGTTCTATTCTCAATCCATATAGACTGGACAAACCCTATAGTTCTAAAGAATAGACATGCATACAGTGGAATACTACTTACTAACAACACAAAATACTATTGCTCAGCCTAGCATGGATGAATCGCAAGTGCAGTGAAGAAATCAGGACTCTGAAGGGAACAAGCTGCATGATTCATGTATTTAAAAAAAAATAGATGGCACCTTAATCCTCTTAGGGTGTCTATTATCAAAAAGAAAAGAGATATCAAGTTATATGGAGTATATGTTGAATGGACTCTTTTACAATGTTATAAATGCAAATGTGCAGTCATTATGGATAACAGTATGGAATAACTCAAATATTAAAAATAAAGCTAATTTTTACTCAATAATCTTTGTTGAAGAAATTCGCAAAGAAATTAAATAGATACCTCATAGAAACATCTACACTTCTGTGTTCATTGTAGCAATATTCACAACAGGCATCACATGGAATCAACCTAAGTGTCCATCAATAGGTAAAAAAAAGTTCTATGTAAATAACATAGAATAACATTTGTCTTTAGAAGGTATTATGTTTCAAATCTAGAATGTCCCCACAAAGTCTTTTGTAGTAAAGGCTTGGCCTGCAGTGCAACAAGGTTCAGAGGGGGCTGGAGGGAAATAATTGAATCCTAAGGGCTTGGATCTCATCAGTGGATTAATCCATCAACAGCTGAATGGACTATTAGGAGGTTAGGGAACACTGTAGGCAGGAGGGGAATGGTGGGAGGAAATGGGTCTTGGGGTACACGCCTCTGGGGACTATATCTTCTCCTTTGCCCCTTCTTCCTTTTCTCTTAGTGTCCTGATTGCCAAGACTGAGCAGCTTTCCTCTGCCACACCCTTCTGCCATGATGTTCTGCCTCAACTTAGGCCTAAAGCCATAAAGACGGCTAACCATGAACTGAAACTTGTGAAATCATGAGCCAAAACAAGTTTTTCCTCCCCTAAGATGTTCATGTCAGATATTTTGGTCATAATGGCAAATAGCTGACTAACACAGAAGGATATAATGTCATTTGTTACAATATGGATGAAACTGAAGGACATTATGTTAAATGAAATAATCCAGACTCAGATTAAAGAATATATAATCTTACTCATATGTTGAAACTAAAAGAAAATTGAATAAGTAGAAACAGAAGATCACTACAGTAACTAGAGGCAGAGTGGGGAAAGAAATAGAGAAAAGTACATCAGAATTTTAAAAAGAAACATTAGATAGCATGAGTAAATCAGGACATGTACTGCACTGCAAAAACACTAATATAAGTAATGTTATTGCATATTGAAAATTTGATAACATCGTAGGTGCTCTGATCATAAATTCATACAAACACATACCAAGTGTCTGTGTAAAATGATGGATGTTTATTACTCTGACAATAACAGCATTTCACTATGTATATGTGCATCAAGCATCATGTTGTATACCATAAAAATATACTTTACACAAAAAAAAATCAAAGAAAGGCACAAATTAAAGAACAAAGATCAGAGCTTTGGTTAAGTCAGGATTTTGGTGCTGGATGATGTCATGGTTTCAAAATGTATAAGTGTAACTTTAGAGTTGCAGACTTAAAAACTCTAATTTTATTAAATAAATTATTTCATAATTAAAAATTTTAGAGTATAATGATAAAATAAAAAATTCATAAATGAAAGGACATACTCTACTGCATCTATCACTAAGGTGTTTAATGCTTTTTCAAGATTCACAGAAATCATACATGCCCTCTAACTCCTCAAAATCAATAAACTTCTCCAGATACTACCACTCATAAATCTTCCACTTCATTGCTGCATGACATGAGCCAGGCACTCAGCCTCTTTAAGGATGTTTTCTCATCTGTCAATGAATCTAAGTGGTCATGATTAAATGAAGTAGTACTAAAAAAGTGTTTGAAGCTCCCTAGCAATTAAGCAACCCTGGAAAAGTAAGTTCTATGAATGAGATGATTAGGGACTTTATACCTAGGTCACAATAAAGAATGTAAGGACAAACAAGCTCATGTAACTGCTTTGAGACATGAAAATGAAAGAGGTAAAGAAAAACTACAAAGCAGACTAAGAAAGAGACTTATAAAGAGGTAGGAGAGGGGTGAAGGACAGAAAAGGACCTGAGAAAAGAAGTAAATAAGGACATTCTCATCATTTCACATTGTGTTAATTAAAAATATAACATAAAATGAATGAAAGATTAAGCAAATAAAAATATCCAAAGACATATATTTCTACAATAAGCCCACTTGATTCATAGTAGATAAGATCCCAGACCCACAGTGGTTGCCTGAAACTGCACATTGAGCCAAACCCCGCACATATTGCTTTTTCCCATACCCACAAACCATTGCCATAGTTGGATCTTAAGTGTCCCACAAAGTTCTATTTGTTAAAAACTTCCTCCAGCCCCATGCTATTGTAAGTCAGAGGGACATTTCAAAAGTGTGACCTATGCAGTAGGAGGTCTTCCAGCATTGGTGGTATGCCCTTGAAGGGATTTTGGGGAACCCAATCCCTTCCTCTTTCTCTCAAATTTTCCAGCAATGAGGTGAGAAGTTTTGCTGAGTCACAAACATCCACCCTGATGTACTCCCTCACCATAGGTCTTAAGCAACAGGACCCTATTCTCATAGATTGGAACCTCTGAAATCAGGAACCAAAGTAAAACTTTTCTTGTTATAAGTTGATTATCTCAGCCACTTGTAACAGCCATTAACACACCACTGTGATACAATTTAATGTTTTTATGAATGTGATATTTTTCTCCAAGTGTCTTACATCATTTGGCTCACTGTTCTTGTTTCAGACTGAGAGTTACATTAGGTAAATGAAACCACAAAAAGGGGAATTGTGATAAAGTGCACTTCTCACTGCATGTACACAGATAAGAATAGAAGGGTACCTGCCAGGCTTTGTGGTTATTACATCCAAGAGTGGATAAGAGTGGAAAAGGAGAAATGAAGAGCACCTTCAATATTTGATATAATTGTATCTAATGAATTGGATAAATATAAGTTAGACTGGCTCTATATATTGTTTTTAATATTGTAAAACAGTAGAAGGTAACCTTCCATTATCTTTTCAATTTGAGAGAAATGCCCTTAGTATGTTTTCACAGTCAAACTGTGAATTTCAGACCTCAGCTGAAGGAAGGGTGAGAATGATGAGGCCCAGATCCTCCTCTGATGCACAGGAAGCACAAGTCCAAGTAGGTGCTCAAATCATGAGCCCAGTGATAATGTGGTCATGCTGAGCTGGCTGTCACTGCCCTCTGCACAACTCTTCAACCTTTTGCTGCCTCCGTTCAATCATGTGACATGGGAAACACAGAACAAACAGAAGAGTGCCACATCCTCCCACACAAACCAGAGACACAAATTCTAAACATCATTTTGCTGTTTTTACAACCTTATTATTGTATTTAACTAGAGAAAATTAGAGGTAGCTCAGACAGTTTCATCATCACTTGAGGACCACGTTGAGAGAAAGGAGGTGGCTAAGGGATCCCCCAGAGAACCAGAGGGAGAGTCGGTCCAATTCTTGGCTCTATTTAAAGCACATGGATGAAAAGTTCATCTACCCAGAGGCCCCTCCAAATGTTGTGCCACAATAAGGAGGACATTCTCCCTGCAATCTGTCACCGCAGAAAACAAACTGGACTTGGTTTAAGACTTCATGTAGAATCTCAAGTAACTTCATCAGCAAGAAGGACCTCTTTCCATTAGTAAGTGCGTCATACACTGATGATGTTGGACCTGTTGCTTTTCATCCCATCCATTAATTTAAAAATTTCTTGTAGAGTTTTTCTAAGACACTAATGGATCTTAGCATTCTTGGTGTGTTATTTACCAGTAGTTAACAAACATGTTGTAGGCTTTCATTTCCAAGGAATCTCTGATCTGTAAAATCTACAGGAGAGTTTCACAAACTAACAAAAAACAATGTCCTTCTACAATTTTACAAGTTCTCATCTCTCAACTTGGAGAATAATCGTTTTCACAGGCCATTGAAATTACTCAAATATTTTCCAAATCCTTGCAAATAATTCTTGCTGCATCATTTTATGAGAGTGGTAAATGTGGGCAAACTCACATTTCTAAGGTGAAGTTCACTACAATCTGAAAACAAACCATGCATTGAAATGTTAATGCAAAAATGATCTTTTCCCGTCAATGCTGGCCATTTAAAATTTTATCTCAATTTTAACAAAGCCTCTAATTTTAGAAATTTTGTCTTAGTCCTGTCAAAGTCAGAAATAATAACACAAGTAATGTTATAAACATTTTGTTTTGGGTCTATTTATTTTCTTTCCAATTAATTCCACGACAGAGGAATGTTGAGGCAGCTGGGTGTTTATGTCTGTTTCCCATCACCTTCTGGAGTGACCGCACATTTCACATTCCTCCAGCAGGGACTCAGGACTCTGCTCCAAGTCCACAAGTATGATCGTTTTGTTCAGAAAATAATTAAAAACTGGAACGTAGTTTCTGAATTCAGAATGAATTTAGAAAAGATTTCAAAAGCACAAATTTAAGAAATTAATTCATATCTAATTTATTAAAATTCTATCATTTTACCTTTACATTTATGACTTCTAATCCAGTAGAGCTACTTTGGTACCAGTTGTATCATGAGATACAATTTGATGACTCCAGTGTTGACCTATATGTTTAACAATAATTTCATGCTGTGATTTTTTTGATTAATCCCTCATGTTCCCATATAATTGCAGTGCCTTCCTTGCTGTATTTTAAATTCCCTAATATATAACTAAATCTATTTTTCTATTCTTTCTCTTCTAACTCAAATTAAGCATTGTTCATTTATTTAAGATTTATTCTTTTCTAATATCTTTTATAGAAAGCATTCCCTTGTTTCTCCTGATTCGCATTATGTTTTCTTTCAACCTTTCTGAGTTTGAAAGTGGACGTTTGCATCTGTTTGTTAAATCTGAAAAAACACACTGGGTACGAAATGAGTTCTGCACAGTTCTGCATAGGCATTTCCATGAGAATTCTTACTTTCAAAACTTTCATTTTTTTTAACCTATAAGTATGATTGGACCTTCCATTTTGTTCCAAATTTCAAAAATTTTAGATAAATTTATGTATTTTCATCTAAATGTGTACATTTATTTCCTTTATAAATACCATCTCTTTAACCATATTTTACAATAATATTGTATATAATTATTGGAAAGCATATTAGATTTAATATTTTATATTTAAATAATTATCTTATTTTTTTAAGCAGATAATTCTCTGAATTGTGTATAATTATTACTTTGGTACCTTCTCCTGAGAAAGTATTGCTTGATTTAATCTTCTCCAATTATAGTAATTGTTAAACCAAAGTGCCAGTGTAGCTCCTCCCTTTTCCTCTTCATTTAATTTTTTGGTATAATCATATAATGACTACTGGTTTAAATCTATATTAAAAGAATCCTATTATGCTATTTCTTAGTTATTCCTACTTTAATAAGATTTATTTGACATAAAAAATCATTTTCATATTTATTCACTGACTGGTAAATCACTCCCAAAATATTCATGGAAATTCCTTCCAGATTCAAATTGTGTTGATGTCATCTCATGTTTTTAGTGATATGCTTAGGCATTTCCAGACTATTCTTGTGATAGACCAACCAAACACTTTCTAAGGAAGCTTAAGTGATAGGTTTGAATTATGCAGACAGAACTGAAAACAGAATAGAATGAGCACAATGAGTTGATGAATTGAGGCAGTGGCATTTTCAATGCTCAAGATGGGAAAATATGTAAACTTAACATCAAAGAAATATGACTGTGGAAATTAAAGGGAGACAAATGAATTGAGAAATATTTAAAAAATAATAGTTATGCTTCTAGAAACGTAATGTGAAAGACAAGAACACCATAAGTTGTCCACATTGGATGTCTGGGACAATGGTAAATATACTTATGAAGGCATTAGATCCAATTATAAGTCTGTGAGTTCAGATTTCTTGAGCTTCGGTTAACTTGAGGGTTGAAGTGGGATTTGTCTATGTATCCCACAAACCTTAAACATAGTTCTCTGGTTTCCAAAGATAAGGATACAGATCTTAAAATTTATAAGTAGGCACTATTTCAAATGACTAATCTTGGGGCTATAAAAGTGGCTCGCTGGTTATGGTGTTTGCTGGCATGCATGAGGACACAGATTTGAACCATAGCACCATGTACATATGAAGTGTCAGAGCAATGAAAGCCACATGAAAAATTAGATAAAAAATTCATTCTCTCTTGCTCTCTCTCTCTCTCTCTCTCTCACTGTCCCTCTCTTTTAAAATAATAATAATAATAATAATATAATAAAATAAAATGAGTAATCTGATAAATAAAGCAAATTGAACTGATTTGAGTCACACCCAAAATTAAGGATGAGCAAGGGGAAATGACTGAAAATGCATTGTTGTATAAAATATTCAGAATTCAGATTTCCTCTCAACAAATAATTCATCTACATGATCTGGATTGTTGTGGATCACAAATTAACAAAAATCACCACAGGACTGGGTAGAAAGAGAAGTGATTAGAGAGGGATTATTTATGATAAAGTTTTATTATATTGAAAGGCAGAAGAATGCAAATTTCAAAGAATTTTAAAGGAAGTATATTCGGGCAAGTTCCATGTTGTACTTGAAGCGACTATCCTGAATAGCAGCACAATCATGGTCAAGAGCATGGATGGTGATGTTCGACAACTATGGATACAAGTTACAACTCTGAAACTAAATGCTCTGTCTCAGCTTATTTCTATATATAACAAACCTAATTCAATAGTATAAACATATGACTTTGTGTGATTTTAAAAAATAATGTGCTTAGTACAAATCTGAGTGCAGGAAGTTCCTAATATATCTGATCTATTTATTAACATCATCAAAGTTTAAACACATTTTATTTAAGTGTAAATTCACAATTGGAAATTTTTATTTATAAATAAGTTATTGAATGTTGATGTCCATGTACAAACTATGATTAAAATGTTTCATGTAAATATTATTAACTGAGCACATAACCCCCATGACAATGTGCAAACAAAACTGACACTAAAGCTGAAATAAAGTGAAATATGATAACAATCTCAGCCTGAATATCTCTATTTCATTAGTGAAATATTATAGCTTTCGAAGTCAAATGGATGGAGATGGACAGAATTATGCTTAGTGAAGTCTCCCAAGCTCAGAGACTTAAGGGCCGAATGGTTTCTCTCATCTGTTGATACTAGAATTTATGTTGAAGCAGTAGGACAGATGGCTGACCTAACAAAGCCTCAAACTGAATGACTTTCAGTGCAACAGGGGCGAAAGCTCC
>PVKS010036548.1:0-19266 GCA_004027875.1 Aplodontia rufa
TGACATAACATGTTTATAAGCACTCTGTGGCTTTAGACATACTTTTTTAATATGCATTCTCTCATTATCTTTACCACCATGTCCAAGTTTTACAAAGCGGGAAAACACAGCAGAAGATATAAACTGTCAAGTGAGAAAGTTAGGTATATTCTTAAAGAGAAAGCATCAGGGAGTCTCCAAAAATTTCTAATTGCAAGTGATTCACACTCAAGATCTGTAAGCCAGGTTTAAATACTACGTACACTTTATTTCATTGGCAAGGCATTTTGTAAAATTTGAATTTAATGCCTTTTAGTAGCCAAATTGCCCCACCTGCATTCCCTTAGTGGACTTGATTTATTCATTGTGATGATTTCTCTGGCCCTGGAGGAAGGGCCACCTTGTTCCCCAACTCAGGGGGGCTGGAGCCCATGTTTTATGTTGTGAGCACTCTTAGAAGCATCTGTGTGTAGGCTTTTCTATAGATATTGGAGTTTACTGTACCTGGTGTGGAGGATAGAAAGACCCATTTCTTTGGGTGCAAGCAAGAAGTCTCTTCTAAGGTGGACATTCAACAATGGACCTCATTCTGGTGACTTTGCTCAAATAGCCTGATGCACAGAAAACAACTGGAAAATGTGAGACCTAGTTTGTTTAAAGCTTGAATAAATCAAGGTTATACATTACTTAGTCACCAAACCAATTGTTCGAATGAGAGTCTGTGAGTCATCTTAAACCTCTTCTCTCCTCTACCCCACTTAGCATTCAGAGACTCCTATCATTTCCCTTTCTAAATATTTCCCCAGTGTACTCTCCATTCTCCATCCCTACAGACTATACCGTAATCCAGGGCTTAATAATTTCACGACAAGGGATCTGTCTCCCCTGCTGGAGACCTGCTGACTAAGAGCCTCCCAGATCTCTCTATATCCTTCTTCTTTTTTTTTATTAGACTTTTTTTTATTCAAAAATTATTTGTTGCCCATAGTAGCTTATCTATGCGTTAGCATTACCCCTGGTTAACAAAGTTTATACACATTGATTGCTACAGTTTTGACAATGTTTCCCCCTCATCTGTATCCTGTATCGCTATATACTTCTAATAAATGTGGGAAAAAAAATCAAAGGCAAATTTTCAAAAAAAAATTATTTGTTGAACAATCAAATGAGCTTCTAAGGAAATAATATAACATATATATAAATTCTGAAAATTAGATTTACCCCCAAGAGACCCCTCAATTACCCACCCTTGTCCCTCCCTCCCTTCCTAAAACATCTCTACAAATGTCAAATGTCTTTGGTTGTATGACATTACACCTTATCTGGATTTAAAACAAGATAATAGACTGCCTTTCTCATTGGCCAGGGTCTCTATATCTTTCTTAATGAAGTTCCTTAGTGAGGAAAAAGAAGTCCAGTATGGCTCGGCTCCTCCACCATTTTTCTTCATTTCCTCTTGGTGTGCACATTCACTGTCAGTGTTTAGGGTTCTCTGAATACCTCATTCTCTTTTATGTTCTATGCCTTTGTTTATTCCCTTTGTGTGAAACCACTTTTCCATGCTGGGATGGCGCTGGCTCCCTTCCTTCCTGTTGAGGCTTGCGTCCGAAGTCCTCTCCTGGAAGAAGTTTCCCCTGGTTCTCCTACATTGGTGGTCTTCAATGGAACACAGTGGGAAAATGGCAAGATTTTCCAAGAGCATGAGAGCCACCTCTTGTGCCCATCTGCATGTGTTCTCAGCCCAACTTTCTAGTTCAGCTGCTGTCACAGCAACCTCTCACAGGTGGAGCCTGCTTGCACCGTCCTGCAGCTGCATCTCACCTTGCATTTTCCCTACCTCACCCCGCTGCTGAGGTTTATGTACAGGAAGGAACAGGGGGAGAATGGAAGCTAGCACCTCACGGAGAGTCCAAGACCAGTGGGACATGGGTGCCAGTGTATACTCTCCTCTTCCAGGTTTCCCACAAAATTCTGGAATATATAACAGGGCTCTGGGAAGAGTTCCCAGGGGCACTTGGCCATAGTCGTGGGTCACTTACTTAACAGCCATTTAGACTGTCCCCTTTCCTTTTCCTGATTACTCTTCCCTTTTCCTATGTCTTGGGGCCAGCTCCCTAAAGAACCTGCTGCATACAAGTCCTTTTCTTCAGCTTTGTTTTCTGGGAGGTCCGAGGCTAAGAAAAAACACACAAGAGCTTAAATTCTCAAATTCCTTATGAATTGTTTCCTAAAATTAACCTGCCAGAGAATGCAATGTGAAAAGATGATTAAACAACAAGAGACTTTCAAGCATAAAGGATACTTTACTTCTTATAGGGAAAATAGAATAGAAATATGGTTTCATCAAAACCAAAAGAATGTGGGTTGGAGCAGTGAGTGGCTCAGCAGTTACGGCGCTTGCCTGGCATGTGCAAAGGTGCAGGTTCAAACCCCAGCACCAGGTACACAACAAAGTGTCAGAGCAAAGAAAGCTAAATGAAAAACTAAATAAAATTGATTCTCTCTTTCTCTCTCTCACTGTCCATCTTTATAAGAAAACAGAACGAAAAAAAACAAAAAAGAAAAGAATGATGAGGTTTTAGAAGAATTTTTTCATGCAGTTTAAGAAATGGATAGCAGCTGAATTAGAAAAAGTTCTACTCTGATTTTATGATCATGCCATCATACATTTTATTGTCATGTATAACTTAAAAGAACCAATAAAAAAGGAAAGAGATGGATGACAATGGATGATTGAATGTTAAAAGGGTGATGGTATAAGGTATTGTGGCTCAGCCTGTAATCCCAGTTACTTGGCAGCTTGAGGTAGGAAGTCCAAGTTCAGGACCAGCCTGGGCAACTTAGCAAGACTCTGTCTCAAAAAAATAAAAATTAAAAAGGCTAGGATGTAGCTCAAAGGTAGAACAATTGCCCGGCCTATAGAAGGCCCTGGGTTCAAGACCCAAAAAAATTATATTTTAAAATGTTAATAAACCAGAAATTATATTCTTTTCAACTACTTAAATGTGAGCAAAAATATGAAGACCCTTGCCCTAGACCAGACATTTTCAGCCATGGCTCACTTGGGAAGCACTTGAAGCATTATTGCGTGGGTCTCTCTGCAAGATGTTTTTCATTTGGTTGGTCTGGGGTGAGGCCCAGGAATATTTTTTTAAACGTAGCCATAAAAAAGAATGAAATTCTGTAATTGTTAGCAGTGTGGATGGAGCTGGAGAATATTATGCTCAGACAAATAAACCAGGCACAAAAAGGCTCTCATGCATTTGAGCACGCTGAAAATGTCCCATAGAAGAGAGTGGAAAAGTGGTCACTAGAGACAGGAAGGATGATGGGTAATGGGATTGAATGGTTGGATGACATGTACCAAAATACGCTAATAGAAGAGGGATTAGTTTCAGTGTTCTATAGCATAGAGAGTAACTATAATCTATTATAATTTTTGATATATGTCAAAATAATTGTAAGAGACTGAAGTTTCCCAGCACAAGGAAGTAATAATATAAATAATAATATAAAGTAATGGTATAATACTTTATAATGGTATCACTTTATAATATAATAGTATAATATATATAGTATAATATATATAGAATAATAATAGTATAATGGTATTACTTTATAATAATATAAAGTAATGGTATTAAGTTAGCTAAGTTTATTTAATAAACTCACCAAAGTTGAAATTACACATAAGCTGGGGGAACCATAACTATGAGGGTGGGGAGAGAAGGGAGAAAGGGATAAGTGGGATTATCAGTGCAGCTGGGAACACTACTCCCGTGAGAAGCCTAACTGTACACAGGCAAGCAGAGAAACTCAGAAATTTCAAAAATTAATATAAATGTATATGCTCATTTTCAATTATAGCATTGGGGGTGTTACAGAGGAGACATGGGATCAGGAAATGGATGAAGGGGTGGGGGAGATACTGGAATAGGATAGACCTTAACTTACTTTGTCAATATCCATGTATGCATTAATATGTAACAATGATTCCCTGTAATATTAAAGACTATGTTGAACAAATTAAAAAATAAAAAAATAAAAAAAATTAATAAAAGGAACTGGGATGTTTCCAATTTTTGGTAACTAATACAAAATAATGCCACTATAAATATTCATGTACAAAATTGGTTTGGTTTGGTTTTGTGGCAAATTCTAAGTGTACACACTACCACTGAGTTATGCATTGAGTTCTTGTATGATCCTAAGTTTTCATTTCTCTTGATTGATATCACAAGTAGGATTGCTGAATCATATGGTAAATATAGGTATAATTTTAAAAGAAACCACTGACAAGCAGTTTTCCAAGGTGCATCAATTCTGCATTCCCATCAGCAACATATGAAATTTCTGGATGCTTGCATACTTGCTGATGCTTACTATTACCAATTTTGTTTTGCATTTTTAGATATTCTAATAATAGATGTGTAGTATTATCCCACTGTGGGCTTTGCTAAAACTTTATTTTTAGAGCATTTTTAAGTTTGCATCAGAATTGAATAGAAACTATAAAAATTTTCCCATGTCTCCTGGCCATGTACATACAAGCTCTCCCATTATCAATATCCCACACCAGGGTAGTGCATTCATTAGAACTGTTTTAATTTTGATCTACTGAATTTGCATTTCCTTTATTGGTATTTTCATATCTACTAAATGAAGTGTCTGTTCAGAGGTTTTTCCTGTTTCGTTATTTACTTGTCTTTTCATTGCTGAATTTTGAGGGATTTTAAAATTTATTCTGGGTATTGGTCTTTGTCAAAATGCAGTTTGCAAATATTTTCTCTTAGTCTGTGGTTGTCTTTTAATTTTCCTTTGCAGAGAAAATGTTTCCAATTTTAATAAAGTCCAGTATATAAAAAATGTAGAGGGTCATTACCCTGATGTCATTACACATTGTATACATGTATCAAATTATACTGTACTCCATAAGTATGTATAATACACTGCCAATTAAAACCAAATTAAAGTTTAAAACCTTAACAATTGAATATAATGCATAGTAGGCGTGAAATCCTTTCTTATAGCCTATTGGCATCCTGATAGTATCCACTCACCATATTGTCAAGAAATGTTTGAGTAAACCCAGAAACCTGTGGGGATCAGGTAGGAGCTACAAATGAATCAAGTGGACCAGGCTGGAAAGTTCCCTTGCAAAGCAAATAGCTCAGTCTGGATTCACTCCCATCTTTGACCTCTTAAAAAAATGGATCCCATGATGCCAAGCATGCTGATTTTTCAAGAAAAGCAGAAATTCACTATCTTGAAAATGTGAAATTGGCTGATTTTTAAGCATTGCCTATAGCTTTGCTCACCTTCTCTCTCTCTTTTATTTCATTCTTTTAAAATACCACTTCAGGCTAGATTTAAAATTAATTGTGAATCCAATGACAACCATAGACCCATGTTTTTTCAGTTATTGGAAATTTTACAGGAGAGCTTTGCCTCCTAACAAATGGGGTCTCCAGTGCAGTACGTCTACATCACTCCTCTTTTTTTCCATATATTTATTGGTGCATTATGATTATACATATTTGTGGGACTCATTGTAACATGTTCCTATGTGCACATGACCTACC
Organism: Aplodontia rufa; assembly: GCA_004027875.1. Lineage (NCBI taxonomy): Eukaryota > Metazoa > Chordata > Mammalia > Rodentia > Aplodontiidae > Aplodontia > Aplodontia rufa. Next base: position 5,562 of record PVKS010036548.1, read on the forward strand.
GATATATTCTAGCCAATATCATGCCCCAGTATTTTTCCTCTCCTTCCCTTGCTCACTACTCCTGGTCTTTCCTCTACTTCATATCACTTCTCTCTTATTTGTTGTGCTGACACTTGTGGGCATGAGGGAAGAGTTATGTAGAATTCTTTAAGCATCTGAGAAGGATTCTCAAGAAAATTAGATAGTAAAGATGGTCCACCTTGATAGCTTCTTAGTTATATCACTCCAAAACTATAGGAATTGTTTTGCTTCTTTGTTATTTATTACAAAGAAAATTATTTCTTTGTAATCCTAGGAAATGTAAGAAAGCATTTATCAAGAAAAGAACTTGAATAGTCTTCAAATGTTAAAGAAAAATGAAGAGTGTTTCATTTTATTTGCTTGAAAGGTTAATTCAAAAATATGAAATGACTCTGGATACTTCTAATTTTATCTAAAGACATCATTTGATACTTGAAAATCAAGAAGTTCAGAGGAGCATAAAATTATTATTGTAGCTATTATTATTATTTGGTGTCAGGGATGGAACCCGGAGACACTTAACCACTGAGCAACATCACCACCACCCTGCCCTTTTCTGGGTTTGTTTATGTTTAGACAGGGTCTTCCTAAGTTGTTTATGGCCATGCTTTGCTGTGTTGCTGAGGCTTGGTTTGTACTTGTGATCCTCCTGCCTCTGTCTCCAGAGCAACTGGGATTATAGATATGCACCACTGTGCCCAGCAGGTGGCTAAAATTATGATGGAAGAAGAAGCTGGAAAACTCCATCAAGAACATTAACCATCACCAAAAAGAAATAAAGACTTTGACTGCTTATTGCCTAAAATGGTATATGATACATCATGTGGGCTTTCATAAAATTCATTTTTACCCTGTATGTTAGAATGTCAGTTCATCTGGTTTATCACTACAATTGGCTTTTATATTTTAGAGGCTCACCCAGAAGTTGAGTGGGTGAGGTATGTCCAAAATATGGTCAATAAAATTTCTTATTCTGAGATATCTTGGAGAGCTATTTCTTAAGAGTTTCATTTTTTTTCTTTTTCTCTTTTCCCTCAAAGGTCTGATAATCTCAGCATATATAAAAATCCACATGACAGCACCACAATGACTTAACCATTTTAACTCAAATTGGCTTAAAATCATGGTTCATGTAACTTTTTTTTTGGTTTGTTAAAGTGGGAGATAAATGTGGAAGGATAGGTAGTCTGTTTATTTGTTGTGGAACATGTACTGCAATATCAAATTGTCAGTCTCCTAGTAGGAGTACATAGTGTACAGCTTTTGACTCTTTTTTTCATTCAAACAACTTTCACTGAACACTTGCTTTGGCTAGAAAGACTCAACTAAGTGTTCAGAGGCTTTGTGTAGGCTTCTTAAAAGTTATAATAAACTTTGAAATTCTTTTGTGAATATGTTGGAGGAGGGGGAATGGAAACCTCTGGCAAATTGTTAGAACAAAATAATGACTTCAGTAACCATTGCCTGAAAATAAATTTTCCCAAGAAATCATTGGATGATGATCAGAAATGCTATCAATGACTTTCGACTTAGCTTAGGAGGACCCATCCCCTCCCCATTCTAGCTCAAGAAATTAAAACATTTGTGCAACCTGCATATGTGGGTTCAAAGAAAAAAAATCGAGCTGAAACGCTCTTGCATACAGGGAAATTAGAAATAGGTCTTTCTAGAATCAAGAACCTCCATTATGTCTCCTCATTTCCACTTTTCATTCATCTGCATTTGTGCTGGGCAGCAGGTTGACTGTTGACTTCCTGCTGCTCAGAGTCAACAGGAAAAATGATTTGTAATGATTTATCACTATATCATATATACTTTCATATAAAGTCTTTTTTTTTAAAAAGAAGGGACAGTGAGAGAGAGAGACAGAGAGAATCAATGTTTATTTAGTTTTTCACATGGCTTTCGTTGCTTTGAGACTCCGTTGTGTACGTGGTGCTGGGGTTTGAACTCACGTATTTGCGCATGCAAGGCAAGCGCCATAACCTCCAAGCCATCACTCCAGTCCACATATAAAGCCTTAAAACAAATTGTAATAAAAGGTGTTCATTTAATAATATTGGTAAAAGGGACATCTGTCAACATCTCACACATTATATATGGTGTCATCACCGGTCTTTTTCTTTTATTTCTATTTTTGTGGTACTGGGAATCCAACACAGGGTCGCTCTACCAGTGAGTTAAATCCCTAGCCCTCTCTTGTCTTTTTTTTTTTTTTTTTTTTTTTTTGAGTCTTCTAATTTGCACAGATTGGTCTTTGGTCTTGAAATTTTGATTCTCTTGCTTTCTTGAGTACCTAGGATTACAGATGTGATCCAGCAGGTCTATTTCTTATGTCAACCCTCCATAATAATTTGTAGTTTATTATTAACATATTTTTGATAGTATTTTTTAAGGAAGCTAAAGTAATTTCATGAGATACAGCATCTTTTGCTGTTCTAATTTAATGAAGAGACAGTTTATATAATCAAGAGTGTTTATGCATGTGTGAAGTATATATATGTACAGAAAATATAATTATATATGGTGTGTAGCATATATATCTATATGCAATATATGTATAGTATATATTTGATGTATAGTATATATCTGCACATCATAATATATATATATCCAATATTATACTAATGCATATTATATGTAATGCCTTAAATTCCATGTAATGTAATATTGTATGAAATATGAAATATAAAATATTCAGTATGAAATATTAGGGTGCTTGTTAGAAACTGCAAATGGCTGGATACTAGCCCAGACCTCCTGAATCTGAATCTCTGGGTTGAGGCTTAGGTGTCTGCATTTAAGGTTTCCAGATGAACCTTACCATAAAATATGAGACCTAGCTAAGTGGATGACTAGAAGTACCCTCAGTGACCACTGTCTTTTCTGAGAATCCTTTTCAGGAGAAATCCAGAGTGATATATGCAAATGTCCTCAATTGTATGAAAGGGGATATGTATGTAGGTGGCAAAAGTGGCTTCTACTACCTCCATTCCTACAGTCTCTCACATATGCCAAGGACAGCAGCTCCGTCTTCCCCCATCTTGCTTATTCCACAACTGTGGCATCTTGCAGAGTAGGACACCTTTCCTCTCCTTGACCTTTGTCCTCTGTGCCTGCCTTTTGGTAATAACTACTATTGATTTTGTATGTGTAATTTCCAGGGACCTAAATTATTATCCCATTTAAGGTAGTGTTGTCTTCTTAAAGACCATGGAGGTAGGTGGTATTGTTGGGCTTATTTTGCAGATGAGCTGACTGAAGATCAGATAGGCTATGAAATAAAGGCAAAACAGGGAGGAAGGAGCAGAAAAAAAAAAAAAAAGACAGCAACCCCAGTATCTCTGCATCCACCCTACACTGCAAAGGCCATAACCATTTGTTACCTGGCTTTCTGGACAAGAGTATGGAGAACTTTGATTTCTAAACTTAGCATAGCAAATATGAAAAAAAAAGATGGCCTATTTCTTTATTTACTTATGCCCACAAGCTTTTAAGCATGATTTTAATATCAAAGGGAGGATATTAAATCTCACTCAAGTGAATTATGATGAACACTATTTCACAGAATAAAAAAAACACTACTGCATAAATGGGTAGATAAGATATGTGTTGTAGGCCTTTTGTGGAAAAAAATTACCATTGAAAAGATAAATGGTACAGGTTCCAGTGACAGATAGAACACTGTTAAAGCACTAAGTTCAACCAGAGAGCACAGTGGACGCCGGCAGAAAGGAGGAAAAGAAAAAGAAAGGAACAGAAAAGAAAAAGCAACACCATCATAACTCTTTTATTCTTAATGAATTTATTCCTGAACCCTGACATAAAGCATTCTATGATTTTTTTTTATCTCCCTGCTTCTTCACCTAGAATCTAATTGAAAATACATTCATAAGAAAATTAAACTTTTCTTAAGTCTTAAAAAGGCTTCGGGTTTCAAAACTAAATTCAATTTTAACCTCAAAACTGAATTTAAATATTAATCAATTGATTCCTGTGCCTGCCATTATCAGAAATCTGAATTACATTATTGTTTCTTCGACATTTAGAAATTCAATACTTATTTGTACTTTTAAAGATTTCAGGAAGGAGTAGTCTATGCTTTAATATACCAGACAGAAATATTTGTGTACAATATATTTATTAAAGTTACTAAAATCTGCATGCAACTGTAGGAAGTTTTGTGCTTAGACCTCAGACAACCTGTACTCTGATCCTGCTTTCAATATCAGCTAAGTCTGTTCTGGTTAGCTCCCTCATTTACAAGTGATTTTATGCATATTTTACAACTAGGGAATGAATCTCTAACTGATGATTTCTTGTAGTTTAGGTAGCTTTTGATTCTTGGAATAATGTAGTACTTATTGTGACATCAGTGCAACAGACTTGAGATATGCTTTAGAAAGATGCCTATCATTTTATCTTAGTGTAGACTGCAGTAGGAGTGAGAAAGTGAACACAAGAGACAGGATAATAGTGGAGAAAATAGTAGTGAATGTCCAGCTTTTGTAATTTCTCGTCTGTCATATATTTAAAGGAACACGATTCTATAGATTTCCTATACAGCTATTTCTAGAACAGAAATATTTATTTGTGTCCTCTCCCCTTTAGTAGATATTTAAGTAGCATCAGAGTTCTATATCCGTAAACTGCACTCAGTTAAATTTAACATCTGGAATAACATGCCACTTCTCCCAGAATCTGTAATATTTGGTAAACAACCAGCTTGAAATCTTGGTTTGTAAACCACTGTAAAAAGCATTGCTAATTATAGAAAAGTGGAATATCACTCAGTGTGCTGCTATATATCTGGTAAAGAGGCTGCTTTGGGAAATGATGGAATAGATGAAGAATGTGGATTTTAGCAGCAATTTGTAATTTTTTTTTAAAGATAGAAGGACAGTGAGAGAGAGACAGAGAGAATCAATTTTTATTTAGTTTCTCACATGGTTTTTGTTGCTCTGACCCTTAGTTGTGTACATGGGTGCTGGGGTTTGAACCCGTGCACTCGCACATGTGCATGCTGGGCAAGCGCTATAACCGCAGAGCCACCCACTGCACTAGCCCCTGTAAATTTCATTCATTCACTTATTTAATAAATGTTTTCTTACTAGACATGAATTCCCTGTCCATGGAATGGACTAATGGTGTGAAGGGAGATATTGAACAAGAAATTTCAGATATAAAGAATTTTATAAAAGGAGAAGTTAATGGTGCCATGGGAATTGCTAAAAGAGGATTTAATTCACTTAGATTAGAGGAATAAATAAACGGAGGATGGTTGGGAAAGTTTCTCTGAAGAAGGGATATTTAGCAGAAACCTGAAAAATAGGTAGATGATAAATCAAGCAAAGGTTTGGGGAAATTGTTTTAGATAGATGGGATAGCTTAGTTGGAGTTCTTTAGGCAAGAGAAAAAAGTGTCCTTTTTGAGAAACTAAAATCTAGGAGAGTTGTAGCACAAGCCCAAGGAAAAAAAGAAAGGAAAATGGAGCAGACAGTAGACTACATCTTGAATAAGTTTGAAAGTCATTGTAGGGATGGTGGGTGGAATTATTTAAGAACGTAGAAAAGTTATTGAAGGGTTTGAAGAGGGACTGGGACAGAAAGAAGAGAATATAATTAGGCTTATATTTTTAAAAATAACTTTTAATTTAGAAATAATTTAAGACACATGTATTTGCAAAAACAGTAGGAATAATGTGTACCAGTTTCCCTCAATGATAAAATCTTGCATGACCATAATATGGTGTCAAAACTAGGAAATTCTTATTGACACAATATTATTAGCTCAGCTGTAGATCTTATTTGGATCCTGCACTTTTCTTATGCAGTATTTGTTTAGGTTTGGTTTTAAAAGTTCATTGGAATGTATGGAAAGAACTGGAGCAGAGCATGCATGCAACCGGTTTAAACATTAAGGAGCAAAATTCAGTTGATAGACAAAGGTGACTTAAACGAGATCTATGGAAATATTTAGGAGCTAGAAATGGTCGTTTGTTTGTAATGATTACATTCTGTTATGGTTAGGATGAAAGGTGTTCCCAAAAAAACTCAATATGTGAGACAATGCAAAAAAAAATGCTGAAGTGTAACATGATTGGGTTATGAGAGCCTTAATTCCGTCAGTGAGTTAATCCTCTGATGGAGATTGACTGGCAACTGTAGTCTGGTAGGGTAAGGTTGGAGGAGGTGGGTTGTTCAGGGTGCGCCTTCTGCTTCTGGCCATTGTGGTCTCTCTATGGGCTTCTTGGATCTATGTGTTGAGTCGTTTTCCTCTGTCACACTTTTCTGCCATGGGGTTCAGCCTCACCTTGAGCCCCGAGGAATGGAGCTGGCCTTCCACGGACAAAGACCTCTGAAACTGTGAGCCCCTAAATGAACTTTTCACCCTAAAATTGTTCTTGCCAGGTCTTTTAGTCATAACAATGAAAAAGCTGACTAAAACATATGGAATGTGAGTGAGTGCTAAGGTCAAAAGTGACCTATAGATTTCCATTTTGAATAACTGCATCAGTGGTGCTGCTCTTAGCTGAGGTTAATGGTCTTCGAAGCGAAGCAGATTTGTGGGGAAGGAAAATGCATTCATTTCTGACCATGGTGAGCTCCAGGCACCTGGCTAGGCAAGAACCCCTACTGCCTGGAGCTCCGGAAATAGGTCAAGTGTGAAGTACACTTGTAGGCATCATCAAAGTGGATTTCAGTAATAGGTTAAATGAAAATTGTTTAGAATAAAGGTCGAAGAACTATGAATATAAATAACACAGAGCAACTAGTAAAGAAGGCAGGACATGGAAGGATGGGGTAGGGAGACAGAGACAGACAGAACAGATGTGGAAAATTGGTAGATTTATACCATTTTAGCAATGAAACAGAGGGTTTCAGAGAATAAACATCCTGGTAAGCTCAGTCTCTTTCCTTTGACTCTATGTGAAGCAATTGAAATGTTTCTTGTGGATCTCTAAGTATGCCATTCTTTTATTTTAAAAATTTATTTTTTATAATTTATAAACTCAACTTCATGCTAGCATGTGATGTTTTATGTAAACTGTTTATATCTTTGAAAATGTTCTTTTGGATGGAGAATACTCTAAAATGCCCTATTTTATTTAATAATGGTTCCTTGCGGTGAACAGGTATGTGGCAGGGACATAAAGTGGTCAACAATAGGCCAATGGTTAGTTTAACAAAATCCAAACTATTTTAATACATGAATCTGTAATTACAATATATTTCCCATGATCTAACTATATGACATTGCACATCCCAACACTTGAGACATACCCTAGGCCAATTGAGGTCAAATTTGGGAGTGGGTCTTGAGTGTATTTTTAGGAATCTGCCCATTTGACTCTGACGTGTGGTGTGGATGGAGAATGATTATAACATGTAATCAATGATAATCTGAAGGGTGGTGAGGGCATTCTATTCAGTGAGTTGGAGAAAGATGTGACCAAACAGAAACCTTAATACTAGGATAAGAAAGTGCATGTTAAATAATTTTTCCTGAAAAGAAAAAGGAGGCAGAAGGAAAGAAATATAAGATAAGGAGTTAAAGTTTGACCCATTGCATTGTAAAGTCATCATTGCAAATCCTAAGAGGGATGAAAGGTTAGGGTCACTGAGGTCAGGGCATGATTTATGGTAGATTTATCCTATGGCAAGCTCAGTGACAATTTCAGAATTGTGAACCACAATAACACCTCTCGAGAGCATTTCATATTAGAAGGGGAGAAAAGGTCATACCAGTTTAAGTAAGAGATGACTAGAAGCTAATCTAAGACCTTAGTTAAAGGAATGATGCAATTAAAGGTTGATAATTAAATGTGTGGGAAGACACACATTTGTTTTTCCTAGACATTATGACTGGGGATGAGAATAATTTGAAAATTACTTCACTAGGAAAGGAGGTAACACGTTGGTGGCTCCCATAATGTGGAAGTGGATCCTTGGCTGTTTTCAGGGAGAGGGTAAGAAACCTCTGAGGCAAATTTAGTTTCAGTTAGTAATGATTCCATAGTATTTAGGCTGAGCACCACGTGGGCATGAACTCAGTATGATAAACAGGTAGCTAAGCAGGTCATAATTTCCCAAAAAGTGAGTTATTCTAAAGTTATTTACTTTTACTTGTATATTTATTCCCTATCATGTTTTCAAAATCTTTTGCGGTAATAGCTAATGAGCTGATTTTTCAATGGCTAAAATTATCTATGAAAAGGAATAAGTAATACACATGATAACTTTAAGAGTCAAAAATGAAATGAGGTATTCACTTTGTTAACTATGAACAAAAAACTCTGCCCTCCTGATATTTAGAACTCCAAAATACTATATTCAGCAAAGAAATCTTAATGATCCTCATGGTGCATTCATTTCTCTGAATGGTGTCATGTGCATCACAAATCTCAGCTTAGGAAATAAATGGAGGGGAGGGTAATGAGGCTTACAGAATGTCGAATGAGTCAATGTATGATTAATATTGAGTCACTTTTGTGTTCTCTACTGCCTGTCTTTCTGCCTAATGGTTTTTTATCTGCAGTAACTTAGTAGGAGAATAAAATCTGTTATACAAGTTTATTAGGTGGATTATCCTGTCAGGTTGCTAACAAGTATACTTCCTCAACATTAAGAAATTCATCTCACTCTAAAGATGGCAGCCTAATTTTGATTTAGTTCAAGTTGATTGCCAATTTGCTCCAATGAATGAGGAAGAATCAAGGCTATTTGGACTTTTAGGGTTTCCTTTCTGTTTTTAAGAAAAACATATAACCTTACCACAAGTAAATTTTGCAGACTTTGGTATGTATCTGTTTAGTGGTGTGTATGTGTGTGTGTGCATGTGCGTGCATGTGTGTAGTTTTTAAAATATGGAGGATGACATTACATTTTATTGACTTTCCTTTTAAGTAATTTTGTTTCCAAGCAAGTTTCAGTTGCTGTGATACCCCTTTTGCCTAATGTAATCAGAGTTATAAATCCATAGTAAAAGTATTTTTATTAAAAAAGGAGTTAACAGGGAAGAACACTACTTCTTATTGCTAGACCAAAGTGCAGTATTGATTTATAATGAATGAATGATGTCAGAGGTAGAAAGATGAATGATTCACTGCTTTCCCTAGTAAAGCACATGACTGTTGGAATTCAAAAGGTAAAGTTAACCATTCTTTCTCTGAAATGCTTCCTTGCTGCTACCTCCTGGACACACACTGCCCTGGATATCTCTTTCCACTTCTCTGGTATTTCTCAGTGTCCTTTGTGGGGTTCTCTCCCTTGATCCCAATAGGCAACTATTATATACCCATCTCAGGGAGCAGCAGCAATGTATATTCAGTTGCTTAAGCTGGAAACTGGGGACTGTTTCCTTTCCCTCCTCTCCATGTTCCTTTCACCAGTAGTCTTATTAGCTTTCATTTGCAAAATATACTTTCAGGTTATTCACACTTCTCCCCATTTCTATGATTATCCTTTTAATTTAGGCCATCCTCATGCCGCGGCCGCTCTTGAAAATAATTTAATATGTTTTTGGAGCTTTTCTTCCCCTCTCTTTCTACCTCCAATTGCCCCACTTCATTCACTGAAATCCAAGCGATCTTTTTAAAACATGAATCAGACCATATCACTCACTATCCTTGTTTCATCCTTTCAATAGTTTTCCCTTTCACTGAGAGTCTAATTCTTTCCCATAGCCTGCATATCTCCAATTTCATCTCCAGCTGTCCTTCCTCCTGATCAAAAGGCTCTAGCTTAAGTGCTTTCTTCTCCTATCCTGAGCTTGAAAATATTCTGTTCCTTCTGCTTTGAGTGCCTTTCCCTTGGATCTCTGAAGGGGTACCTTGTCTAATCCTTAAACCATAGCCCGAGTGTATCATTTGGAGACAGGTCTTTATTTCAGATCCCGAACAGATCGTTCTTTTTATTTTTATTCAGCATCTTTTCTGGAACCTCCCAAACACTTTCTATATTTTAATGATATATTTAGTGTTTATAATTGTGTATGTGTCCTCCACTACCAGCACCTGAGCTCCCAGAGATCCTGTCTACCCTGTGATCCAGTGCCTAGCACAGTGTCATAAATGAGGTACTCCAGAAATGTTTACTGAATGAAAGAAGGAGCGAATGAATGAACAGCGTAAGGGTTGGACTGAGCAGAGTACTATGCGAGGTTGACTGATATACCTAGATCAGCATGTTCCTAAAGTAGGGCTGTGGGTTGGGAGATGAAAGCTGTAAATGCTTTTCTAAGTAGGAAAACTGATTGGTTTCTGAAAATGTTATTGAGAGGATAAGGTGAGAAGACATGTGTACTAAAGCAACTAAGTTAAAACATTCAAAAGACTTTCTCCTGCCTGTACTTTCCCTTGTATTTGGACTCTATTCATAAGGAAAGTGAGAGTGTTTTCATAACCCCCTTCACACTGCTCATCACTTTCCCCGCTGCCCTTCAACATTCCAGAAGGTGGCCAAACAGTAGAATTGTGCCAGAGCTGTGTGCAGAGTGTTTGTCCAGCAATCCCTACACCTGTTTTACTCCTTTAAGTTTTAATTGACAAATAAGAATTGAATATTTCTGTGGGGTACAAGTATACATTGTGGAATGGCCAAATCAAAGTAGCTAACATTTTCATCACCTCACATATTTCTGATTGCTTTGTGGTAAGACCATTTAGAATCCTTTTTTTTTTTTCTGTAGCTATTTTGAAATATGCAGCACACCAGCATTAATTATAGTTACCTAGGTTCATGAGATCATCATCTGCACCTTTTAATAGCACATTTCCACCAAAGGGTAGGACATAACCCAGCAACTCCATGGAAAATTCATCCCTTCATCTGCTGTACCCCATCACCCCAGTCCTGGAAACCACTGCTTAAAGAATATTCTGGAAGTGCCATCTTCTGTCTGCTTTCTGAATACTTTTGGTTATTTTGTCTACTTCAGGTTGAAGTTCAGGTTGGACTTCATTTTAATGTCTCTGCCTAAACTCCCATTGGATTAATTATTTAATCTGTTTATCTGTAGACTCCTCTTTTACTTGGTGCCCTACAACCTCAGGGACCAACTTTTCTCCTTTCTGTATTTTTGTCTCTGACTTCTGGAACCTCGCCGGCTGGGCAAAGACCTAAAGCTTGCCTTTTGCCCAGCTAGGGGCATTCACACAGTGTTGGATCATGCACCTACAAATGTGTTTTTGCAAAAGTCCATATTTTTACATTCATTTATTGTGCTTGATCCCTTGGCTTCCTGGTCCACAGAAACTTTGTTTTGGCTTCTTGATTTCTTTTGTTGTCCTTCTGTCAATGATTGTGACCTTATTTGTACAATGGATACACCTTTTGGAGCAGTTTTTCAATATTGTAGGTAGGGCATACTTCCATAAATATTGTACTTGTGTCAGTGACGACTCTAGGTCACTCATTAAATCAAATTGTGGATAATTATGGTTGTATTTTAAACCTGTCTGTCTCTATTGCCTGTATTTATCTTCAGTGTCTGATTTTGAATCTAGAATTGTTGCACTGGAAAGATGATAAATATTAATTGTTTGCCACTGAAAGGGACAAACCTTTAGAGGATGACATGGCACTTGATATATAGATAGTGGATTTGAGTTATAAAATCACAATTTATTTATCTTCATCCTTCCCCACATTCCTCTCTGTCTTCTTCAATGAAAATTTAAAGTAGTTAACTTAGATCATATTGTATAAACCATTATACTAAAATATTGTATAAATATATTAAGTTCTACATACTAGGTTTCTACTAGAAAAATACTTATATGAAAAGTACTTAATGGTTAGTATCTTATTTGCAGACTTCTCCAAAATGTGTCTATATTATAGACCACTATTATATTAATTATAAAATGTGGTGTTTTATAGGTTTTCTTGGAAAATTATATTTTTATTCTGTAAATATAATGGGCGTTTTATTTTTATGTGGAATATAGATATTCATCTGAATCGATAGTAAACTTTCATACACCTTCTCTTCCATTTTGCTAGAGTCCCCCTTAGTCAGGATGTGTTGAATAGGAGGAAAGAGTGTGAGAGGAAGGGTGTGTGCTCAAGATAGAAAATAGAAGAGGGAACCAAATGTGAATAGACAAAGAGGTTGAATGACATTGCTAAATTCAAAAGGGTTTTCTGTACTAGAGGTTATCTCTGTAAAGACCACAAAACTTGTTCAAACTACTTTGATGTTGAGAATGAATTAGAGCAGAAGGGGAATCTCTCTGAATGAATCATCACCGACTTTTTTAAAGAACAGAATTATTGTTAAGTGGACAGTTCCCTGCTGCTACTGTTGCCCTGGGTTTGCTGAGTCTTTACCCACGTGACTTTGAACGTTAAAATGGTTAAATTTTGAGAGATAGATAGATAGATATGGAAACAGAGACAAATAGACCCAGAGAGAGAAATTAGAACATGAATGAGTGCATATGTGAGTAACAAAGGCAGATTTGTAAAGCGTTATATTTCGAGCTGGTTGTCAGTGACCCAAGTCCTACTATAATTTCTAACCTGAGCTGCACATCCACAGGTAGGGCTTGCTTATTGGTGCTTTTGTTTTCTTGTTTATCAAATACGGATAATAGTCACACCTGTTCTGCCTTCAGCACAGGTTTGTGGCAATAGTAGAAAGAGATGTTAGGTGCACAACTGTTTTGAAAGCATGAAATGGTCTTTGCTGATAAAAAGTCACATTTTCACCATTGCTGAATTAGAGACAAGTGAGCACAACATTTGCTTTTAGATTTTATAATTGGGATAATTTATTCAGATTGTCAAACACAATTTAGTATTGTAGGCTTAAAAGTCAAACAATTTAGTTGAGTTTGATTTTAGAAGTCAAATAGATTTATCTTTACATCCTGACTCTACCTGTCACTTACTAGGTGTACAATAATGGGCAGATTATATAACTCTGAATTCTATTACCAATGTAGACAGTCATAATGAGACTTAAATGAGATTTAAAAAGGTATGTTTGAAAACACAAGGAAACTATTTAATCAACGTTAATGGTCATACTGCTGCTACCACCAGGATGATGACCAATGTTGACAATAATCGGGTAATGTTTTCACTGGTGAAGAAGCCTAGAAACCACAGATATTTTCTAACTAGGAGCATGACTGAAAGTTTTCGTTATTTAAAAAACTTCTCAATAAATATGTCATCTTGCTTCAGGAAGATTTAAAAGGTCTAATGCATTAAAGCCTAATAAAAAATAATATTTGGAGATAAAACTGAACCAAGTTCGTCAGAGTAGATACTCCACTTACTACAGTAAAAGACCCTGTAATAGGGCTAAAATTAGCTCTTAATTTTTTGAAAACAGATGACTTGAGGGATTGAACCATGTCATCATTTTTTTTTTTATTTTTGAACAACCTTACAAGATTTTAACGAAACAATATAAAATGTGTATAAGATGTGTATATATTCTGGACATTGCAATTATTCCCAGGAGTGCCCCCCCATTACCCTCTCTTATCCCTCCCTTCCCCTTCCCATTATAACTCTAAAAATAGTATTAGATTGTAAAGCATTACATCTTATCTGAATTTAACTCATGTTTCTAGACCAACTTTCTCATTGTCCAGGGTCTAGTCCCCACCTCCACAGATGAGTGGAGACAATCGACCCTTAGATCTCTGGGTTAAGCTGATTTTACTCAT